>VSMD01030496.1:0-19083 GCA_008750895.1 Mirza zaza
ATTTATTTTTTTTTTTTTGAGACAGAGTCTCACTTTATTGCCCAGGCTAGAGTGAGTGCCATGGCGTCAGCCTAGCTCACAGCAACCTCAAACTCCTGGGCTCAAGCAATCCTGCTGCCTCAGCCTCCCAAGTAGCTGGGACTACAGGCATGTGCCACCATGCCCGGCTAATTTTTTCTATATATATTAGTTGGCCAATTAATTTCTTTCTATTTATAGTAGAGATGGGGTCTCGCTCTTGCTCAGGCTGGTCTTGAACTCCTGAGCTCAAACGATCCGCCCACCTCGGCCTCCCAGAGAGCTGGGATTACAGGCTTGAGCCACTGCGCCCGGCCTGACATTAGGTTTTTTAAAATGGTCTTGCTGTTTGGGAAATGCTCTGCTGTTTGTTTCTTTCAAAAAATAACATCCTCAAATTTAAAATTTTTATTATAAATCACAATTAAAAGAGGCATTTCATGTATTCTGACAGCAGGAGGATGCTTTAGCACAACAGGCTTTTGAAGAGGCTCGACGAAGAACTCGTGAATTTGAAGATAGAGACAGGTCTCATCGGGAGGAAATGGAGGTGAGAGTTTCACAGCTGCTGGCAGTAACTGGTTAGTACTTTCCCCCAAACTCTCAGGCTGTGTTTGTGATGTTTGTGCATAATGTTTTTTAATATTTAAATTTTGTCTTTTCAGTTTTAAAAAGGTAAACTCTCTGTCTTTGTACATGTTAATTGTGATTGTCATAAAGAAATTTACTCTAAGATTGTACATGAATTCTTCATTTGTTGGTTTTCTTAAAGATATTTAGATAACAAGGTATATTTTCTTTTAATTCATTGATCCAAATATCTTACCTCTTTTTTTCATAATTATTTTTCAGACTATTTATAAAAATTGCCTTATGTTAATATAGAATACATATTTTTAGAACATTATTAAAACTTGCTGGAAGTACTATTGCTTTCTATTTTTCTATGAATATTTGCCTTGATTTTATAACAGTATACTTTTAGTCATTTATGTGATCTCTGTATATTTTTGAACTACTCAAACAATGGAATTAGCAGACTGTGTTTCTTTTAACATTTTTGTTGTAAAGTAAAAGACAGATACAGAAATATATATAAAAGAATCCGTAGCTAAGGCTGACACCACGGCACGCACTCTAGCCTGGGCAACGGAGTGAGAGTCTATCTCAAAAAAAAAAAAAAAAGAATCCGTAGCTTAATGAATTATTATAAGGCTAATACCCTTAAAAGTACTATTAAATAGGTCAAAAAATAAAACTTAGTCACCCCAATGATTGCCTCCATGTGCATATCTAATCATGATCCTGTCACTGCTCTCAAAAGTAATCATTATCCCTATTTTTATAGTAATTGCTGCTCTGTACTTCTTTATAGTTTTATTACCCACGAGTCTAGTCTTAGACATTAAAGTTTAGTCTTGACCAGTTTTTAAATTTGATATGTCTTTTTATTGACATGGAATTTTAATTTTTTCTACATAAAACTGTACCCTGTTTTAAGCAGACCTCAGTTACTAAAATTAATATTCAAAGCATATATAAATTGCTTAGAAATACAAATTTTATTAAAAAGTATGTTCTAACAAATCAGAAATAAAGAACTAATGGGTTTGAAAAAGAATGTGATCAAATGTTAAATATCTATCATGTGCTCCAAGTTTATAAACTTAACATCAGTATGTCAACTAAATGGAATAATTTCCAGGTATTAAAAATCCATATTATAGGCCAGGCAATGTCATTCCAGGTGTCGTAGCTCACACCTGCGATCCTAGCACTTTTAGAGGCTGAGGCAGGAAGATCACTTGAAGCCAAGAGTTCAAGAACAGCCTGGGCAACATAGCAAGACCCAGTCTCTGCAAATACAGAACAAAACGAAAAAAAAACCAAAAACAGAAAAATTAGCCAAGCATAGTGTTGCCCACCTGTAGTCCTCAGCTGTTCTGGAGGCTGAGGCTGGAGGATTGCTTGAGCCCAGAGTTTGAGGTTTCAGTGAGCTATGATTCTGCTACTGCACTGTAGCCCAGGCAACTGAGTAAGCCCCTGTCTAAAAAAAAAAGAAATCAATATTATGTACCTAAGGTAGTTAAATTCACAGAGACAGAAAGTAGAATGGTAGTTGCTAGGGGAGATGGGGAGTGGTTGTTTAATAGATACAGAGTTTGTTTTGCAAGATGAAAAGAGGTCTAGAGATTGATTGTACAACAATGTGAATGTACTTAATACTACTGAACTGTACACTTAAAAATGGTTAAGATGGTAAATTGTGTAATGTATATTTTACCACAATTAAATTTTTTTTTTTTTTTGAGACAGAGTCTCTCTCTGTTGCCCGGACTGGAGTGTCGTGGCATCAGCCTAGCTCACAGCGACCTCAAACTCCTGGGCTCAAGCGATCCTTCTGCCTCAGCCTTCCAAGTAGCTGGGACTATAGGCATGTGCCACCATGCCCGGCTAATTTTTTCTATATATCTTTAGTTGGCCAATTAATTTCTTTCTATTTTTAGTAGAGACGGGGTCTCGCTCTTGTTCAGGCTGTTTTTGAACTCCTGACCTTGAGTAATCCTCCCACCTTGGCCTCCCAGAGTGCTAGGATTACAGGGGTGAGCCACTGTGTCCGAACTACAATTAAAATTTTTTGACAAGTCTTAAAGTCAGTGTTATAATGCAGAAAATTTGGGTTTATATGTACACTGTGATTTAAATTACCATGTAAGAGTGTCTGTGCGCGCGCACGTGCGTGCGTGCCTAAGACAGTGGGTAAGAGCCCAGACTCTAGAACCAGACTAAGTCGTCTGAATCTGGCTCTCGCACTTACTTAACTATCAGTTTGGACAGCTTAATTTACTTTTCTGGGGCTGAATTTTCTCATCTATAAAATAGAGGTAATAATCGTGCCTATCTCATAGAGTCATTGTGAGGATTAAATAAGTAAATATATGTGAAAACACTTTTAGAGTATGTGGTATCAACTATATGTCAGGTGCTATTGTTATTTAAAATATTATGTAAAATATCCTTTTGTGTTAAAATATATTTAGAATAAATTTAAAAATCAAGCCTATTCAGTGATTAGTGTGTGAAATAAAATTCAGTTATCTTTTCATGATTGCTAGATCCCTTTGTCAGTGAGTTACTTTATCTAATTGACTGATAATAGTTTAAGATGTCCCCAAGAATACTTTTTAGCTGAGAGAATACAGGTGGGATATGTATGATACATTTCTTTTTTTTTTTTTTTTTTTTTTGAGACAGAGTCTTGCTTTGTTGCCCAGGCTAGAGTGAGTGCCGTGGCGTCAGCCTAGCTCACAGCAACCTCAGACTCCTGGGCTCAAGCGATCCTCCTGCCTCAGCCTCCCGAGTAGCTGGGACTACAGGCATGTGCCACCATGCCCGGCTAATTTTTTTTTTTTTATATATATATATTAGTTGGCCAATTAATTTCTTTCTATTTTTATAGTAGAGACGGGGTCTCGCTCAGGCTGGTTTTGAACTCTTGACCTTGAGCAGTCCGCCCGCCTTGGCCTCCCAGAGTGCTAGGATTACAGGCGTGAGCCACCACGCCCGGCCTGTATGATACATTTCTTTGAAGCTTTTATAATCCTTGTGATTTCTATACATGAATACAAGGCTTCCACACCATGTTCTTTCATTCTGTATCTATAAAATTTAGAAGTTTAAAAATGTATGATATGCATTGTTTTCTTATATACTGAATCCTTTTGCTCATGCTATTTGTTCCATGATGTAGAATGTACTTTTCAAGGCCCAGCTTATATGTTATGTCAGGTCCTTCCTCAGTCTTCTTAATTATAATTAGCCCTTCTACCTTGTAGTTTCCATAGCACTTCTTATTTCTATTAGTTTGTTGAAATAATTATAAATATGTCTATCCTCTACTTTTTTGTAGTCCCATAAGATGCATTCCCTGGTTTTTTTTATCTTCCGCATTACCCACTACAATAATTTGTAACTATTTAGTTGTTAAATGGATATCTTCAAAAGAAAACAGCTCGTAGCCTGCCTGTCTGAAAACTAGAATTACAGGACAGCCTATAGGATAGTTAAAGTAGATAGTACACATTAATAGTCTCTGGAAAAATTCTAAATGTTTATAATTTGTTGGTTTATATTATTAATTAGTCAAGTGAAATAATAAACCCCAACTATATTGCGCCTGTATTTTGCATTAAGGACTGGGAGATATATATATGAAGATGCATAGTTTCTGTCCTTGAACAGCTATCAGTCTTGAAGGAAAATGGAAGTATAAACAGATAATTGCAATGTACTTCAACAGTCACCACACATAATGGGTGTTCAAAAGGGGGACGGTGGCAGTGTAGCAGAGGGAACATTGAAGTCTGCCTCTGTTTGGGAGACTCAGAGAATACACTTGAAGAGATTTGAAGGAACAGTGTGAGTTTGCCAGCTAGACAACCTGGGTAAAGAGTTCTGAGCAGTAGGAACAGCATATGCAAAGGCATGGAGGAGGAAGAGAGCTTGCCAAGTCAGAGAACATGGCTGGTCAGTTTTTCTGGACCTTAAATCAATGTAAAATAAGTGCTCTTCAAGCTGGGCGTGGTTGCTCACGCCTATAATCCTAACACTCTGGGAGGTTGAGTCAGGTGGATCACTCAAGGTCAGGAGTTCAAAACCAGCCTAAACAAGAGCGAGACCCCATCTCTACTAAAAAAAAATAGAAATTAATTGGCCAACTAAAAATATATGTAAAAAATTAGTCAGGCATGGTGGCATATGCCTGTAGTCTCAGCTACTCGGGAGGCTGAGACAGAAAGATTGCTTTATCCCAGGAGTTTGAGATTGCTATGAGCTAGGCTGATGCTACCGCACTCACTGGAGCCCGGGCAACAGAGTTAGACTCTGTCTCAAAAAAAAAAAAGAGGGCCGGGCGCGGTGGCTCACGCCTGTAATCCTAGCACTCTGGGAGGCCAAGGCGGGCGGATTGCTCAAGGTCAGGAGTTCAAAACCAGCCTGAGCGAGACCCCATCTCTACTATAAAAATAGAAAGAAATTAATTGGCCAACTAATACATATATAAAAAAAAAAAATTAGCCGGGCATCGTGGCGCATGCCTGTAGTCCCAGCTGCTCGGGAGGCTGAGGCAGCAGGATTGCTCGAGCTCAGGAGTTTGAGGTTGCTGTGAGCTAGGCTGACGCCACGGCACTCACTCTAGCCTGGGCAACAAAGCGAGACTCTGTCTCAAAAAAAAAAAAAAAAAAAGAAAAGTGCTCTTCAGCTACATTATATTTGAAGAATAACTCTTTGACAATTAATGGAGCAATTATTTAGGAAGTTTTTGTGTATATTTTGCTTCATAGATAGTCTGTTGATAGAGATATTAAATAATTTTCGCTCAGGTTGTTTCCAGTCATTTTGAGAATATGGGCTTTTTATAGTCAGGCCTCGGTGAGATTCCTATAGCATCACTAGTCAATCTCTTAAGCCCCAGTTTTCTCATAGAAACTACTGAGAATTAAATGGGAAAATACTTGTAAAGCACTTAGTATGGTGCTTAGTATATGTATGCCTGCAGTAAATAATAGCTCTAAAGTACTTCTGTGGCACTAAAAGCTCTACCACAATGCTGGTTCCAGTTAATTGAATTATTTGCCTAACAAGAACATCCTTTTAGTTCTCTAAAGTGTGTCAGGGCACTTTCCATGCATTATGACTTAGAGCATAGAGAAAATGGTTAAATTTTCATCAATGATTTAAGATCCCGTAGACCCTTATGGCAATAATTTAAAACATCAGTTCTTGTAGAGAACTGTCATCTAGAAAATTGGACTGAAATCTGACTCCAGAGCATGCACTGGCAGTCAGTCACATAGAGGAGGTTTAGGTTCACATGTCTTTTGGCACTTTGTGTGTATATATTTTTCTTCTCTCTTTCTTCTTTCTTTGTTTCTTTTTTTTTTTTAAAGAAACAGAGTCTCACTATGTTGCCCAGGCTGTTGAACTGTGCTTAAGTGATCCTCCTGCCTCAGCCTCCTGAGGAGTTGAGACTACAGGAATGTGGCACTGCACCCAGCTTCTCTCTCTTTTTTTAAATTATAAAATATTGCTAATGTTAGCTTATTTTCTTGGAGTTTACCTCCTTTTTCCTAAAAGGAGAATATCGGAGAAAAATGTTGTATTTCTCCTCTGTAATTCAAACATCTTTATGGATTCAAACATCATCTAATCTAACATTATTATAGTTGATGAAACTGAGAGACTTAGAAAAATTGACTGGCTCTCTTTCACATAGTTAGTTAATAGAAGAAAAAGAGAGGACTTAAACCATAGTTTGCTAACCAGGAGTTCTCCACAAATATAGCTTAGCACTGGGAAATTAATTTTCACACCACTCATAAAGATGCTTAAGTTGAAGTTGAAAAATAAAATCTGCCAGGAGAGGTTAGAAAACCTTTCGCCTGGAATAGAAAAGGCTGAGGCAAAGAATAATAATGGTTCCAGTGGGTGGTCCTGATGCCTGACTGGAGAGGAGGGCCAGGCGAGAGTGGTAACTCGTGGGTGGCAATAACCAACCCAGTAAACAGTCCTTGGAAGCTTGAGATTGCGGCAGCACAGAGGCTTAGGGATGTCCTCTGCTGTTTGGATAACCTCTGAGGCCTTTAGCCGTATCATGCTAAACCTGTAACAGTGGTACTCGTGAGCATTTAATGTAGGTGTAAGGTTAATGTTACTAACAGTGGGAAGCGGAACTCCAAGTTGTTGGTGGCCCAAGGGGTTTTGATTTTTACCAGTGTCTTTTAACCTGAAATCAGTTATAAAACTCTGTGGGCACCATCTATAAAATTTAGAAAGTTTTCAATCCTTCATAGTAGGATTTAGCATTTTCTTTTTTTGATTTTTCTGGAAAAGACTATTTCAGTAGTACAATATTTTCTTTGCCTTTCAGAGGTAATGGCAGAGGATATTAATTTGGAAATGAAAAAGTATAGTGAAATGAAGAAATATTGTTTATTTTAGTTACCTCTACCAAATACTGTTAACTTATTGGTATACAGTAAAATGATACACAAAAGATTTAGAATACTGTGTATAATATCTTACCCAGTGGGCATTTTTAAAAGGAATGTATTTGTTTGAATATATATAGTCACTCTCTACTAGGATATGTAAGAAGGTGGAACTGGAAACTAGAGAGGAACCAGGTAACTGGGTGCTGAAATGGGAAGGTTATTACTTTTCACTACTATATCTTTTAGTACCTTGCTAATTTTGAATCATGTACATCTATTACCTGTTTAGGAAAGAAATAAAATTTGCTTTTATATTAACACAGAATAATGAAAACAGAAGATTCTAGAACTTACTGTCTGTATTCTCTGACACAAAGCCTATTAGAGATGAATCTTCTCTCTTTTTTTTTTTTTTTTTTTTTTTTTGAGACAGAGTCTCACTTTGTTGCCCAGGCTAGAGTGAGTGCCGTGGCGTCAGCCTAGCTCACAGCAACCTCAAACTCCTGGGCTCAAGCAATCCTGCTGCCTCAGCCTCCCAAGTAGCTGGGACTACAGGCATGCGCCACCATGCCCGGCTAATTTTTTCTATATATATTAGTTGGCCAATTAATTTCTTTCTATTTTTTTATAGTAGAGATGGGGTCTCGCTCTTGCTCAGGCTGGTCTTGAACTCCTGAGCTCAAACGATCTGCCCACCTTCGCCCACCTCGGCCTCCCAAAGAGCTAGGATTACAGGTGTGAGCCACCACGCCCGGCTGAATCTTGCTCTCTTGCCCAGGCTGAAGTGCAGTGGCACCATCATAGTTTATGGTAGTCTCAAAATCCTGGGCTCAAGTGTTCCTCCTTAGGCTATTCTTTAAATTGTGAAACCCTTCCGTCATTTGAAATTTTAAACAGAGCCCCAGTGTATAAAATAGATTTTTTTAAAGGCACTGCTCTGTGTAAAGCAGGGGTAGGGATTATTCTTCCTCTGGGGTCCCTGGGGTGTTCTCAGGTAACCCACTAGGTGGCAGAGACTTTAGGACCTCTGATGTTGTAGAATGAGTACAAGCTTAGATTGCCTTGGTTTTGCATCCTAGCTCACTGCTTGTTGCCATGTGACACTGGGAAAGTGTTTTATTCTCTTCGAACCTCATCCCTAAAACCTACCTCACTAGTTGCTACCTAGTTCAGTATCTGATACTTAGAACAAGGGCTGAGTGGGAAACTAGTTTCTTTACCACCCCTGCTTTCTGTGTACTTGGCTCACAACGTATCTAGAGTGGCAGAAACACAGTAAAAGTAGACATATCCTGACTTTATACTATGAAAGTCAAAGATATTATTTTGCCAAGCTATTTTAGATTCTGGTGTTGGTTGGTTGGTTTGGTTTTTGGACACAACCAATAAAGGATTTTGTACTTTTCTTGGCTCTGTTGGAGGCTGAGCTAGCAGTTACCCTGGAGGTTGAGTAGTGACTGGGAAGAGGGGCAGGGGGAGAACTTCCCACATCCTGGTAACATTATACCTCTTGATCTGGGTGCTAGTTACATAGGTGTGTTTGCTTTGTGAAAATTCATGGTGTTATATACTTAATAATTTGAGTACTCTTCTATACTTTAATATAAAAGAAGACTTTAAAAAAGAAAAAAATAGGCCGGATGCGGTGGCTCACGCTTGTAATCCTAGCACTCTGGGAGGCTGAGGCGGGTGGATTGCTCGAGGTCAGGAGTTTAAAACCAGCCTGAGCAAGAGCGAGACCCCGTCTCTACTATAAATAGAAAGAAATTAATTGGCTAACTAATATATACAGAAAAAATTAGCCGGGCATGGTGGCACGTGCCTGTAGTTCCGGCTACTCGGGAGGCTGAGGCAGCAGGATTGCTTGAGCCCAGGAGTTTGAGGTTGCTGTGAGCTAGGCTGACGCCATGGCACTCTAGCCTGGGCAACAAAGCGAGACTCTGTCTCAAAAAAAAAAAAGAAAAAAAGAATCACAGATGTTACTTCTATGAAGTGCACCCCATTGGTATGTGTTGCACATAGAAGTAGCTCAATTCCTTTTCTGAGAATCTTCCCTCGATTTGAAAATGTTGACATGGGCCAGGTGTGGTGGTTCACGCCTATAATCCTAGCACTCTGGGAGGCTAAGGGGTCAAATCCTTTGAGCTCAGAAGTTCAAGACCAGCCTGAGCAAGAGCGAGACTGCATCTCTACTAAAAAAATAAAAAGAAATTAGCTGGACAACTAACAACAACAAAAATATGTATTAGCCGGGCATGGTGGCACATGCCTGTAGTCCCAGCCACTCGGGAGCTGAGCCAGGAGGATCACTTGAGTCCAGGAGTTTGAGGTTGCTGTGAGCTAGGCTGATGCCACAACACTCTAGCCTGGGCAGCAGAGTGAGACTCTGTCTCAAAAGAAAAGAAAAGAAAATGTTGACATGTCTCTTTGGCAGTTCTCTTCAGGTTATACATCTCTGTATAATTCAAATGTCTTACTTTTGTGAAGGAAAATTGAGGTTACTAAGGAGTAGACTTAGTGCTCTGGTCATGCATGAATTGGAAGGATAGCTCTGTTGGAGCAGTACAGTATCTGTTTCTAGATACTACTTTCAACTTGATTGGCCTCTTAAAACTATAATATAGCACTTTTGGCTCTTAATTCAGCTCCAAGGTGACAGATTGCTTAAAGAGATGTTCTCTATCATTATTTAGGAAATGTTTTCGTTTGGTTAGATTATAAAGTGTCAGCAAATAACTGGTTGTCTTTAATGTTAGAGAATGGGTAAATAATTATTGCTTATTCAACTATAGGCAGTTTTAATACAGTTCAGCAAATCATAGGAGAATTTTATGTGGAAACTATTTGGAAATAAAAACAAGCAAAAAACTTTATGTGGTTTTTATATTTGTTTTGCATGTTTTTGGAGCCTTCAATTCTGTGTGGTCCAAGAAAAAAATCTCAGCCTCTATTTATTTTAAATTTTCAAAGACTTCAGTTTTTAAATCATTTAACTCTACCAGCATTTATTCTTGTGTAAGGACAAATCAACATAATATGTCTATACTGGGCCTTCTTTGGATGTGTCTTGGGTCAGGGCAGTGGATGAGAATGAACTGGGAATGTGAACTCAGCCTAAGCATGAGAATCAGAGGAGCAACAATGAGAGACAAAGAGGATACCAGATCTGACTTTCTCCCATACTGAGAGAGGAAGAATCTTGGTTTGCTTTCTATCATAGGTGCTATCTACAGACTTTGTTAAGATTTATATTGTTTTAATCATGTTTTAGTTTATAAAAATTATTCTTTCTACCATTTGAAAAGTTAGTATATTTGAAAAGTTCCTATAGGTAAATTGGAAAGTGATGAGCAGCTTCGTTATAATAACAGTAGCATGAGTGCAGACTATGTGTCTCACAGTATACATTATAATTTTTGCTTTGTACTTGATTTTTTAATGCTTGTATAAGGTATATCTCCATTTTGAGGAAACGAGGCTGAGAAATGATAAGAAATTTTCCTGAGGTCACATAGCTAAAGTGGTACGGCTATCCTGGTCCAAACCCAGAAATGTAGGTTATTTTAGCTGTTTCTTTTATTTTTAAATGTTACTTTATATTTTAAGTTTTCCTGATTATCTATTTTGTAAGACCTCTATTTTTTGCCATGCTAGTTTGACCAGCTTTTGCGGTCTGTTTATCTGACTGGTGTTTATAATTGTCTGCTGTTCTTTGTTTTTTGTGTTTTTGGTTTGGTTCGGTTTTTTGTTTTTTTTTTACCTTTTTAATGAGGTTGGGGAAAGTGTATTGCTTTCTCTCATTTTAGAACTTCAAATTTTTGCTTTATGTCTCCTCCAGACTTAGCAATAGGGAGAAATAGCAGTAACCAAAGGGGCTGACATTAATGCTAATTGTAAGTTAAAGGTTCATCTTTTCCAGGGGTCTGTCTCTGCCTCCTGCTAACTCTGTGACCTTCAGGGCATCACTTAACCTTCATGATCTCAGGCTTATCATTTGTACAATAAGAGTTGAGCCACATCTCTGAAGTATTGATACTTTTCTACATAATTTTATATTCTGTAATTCTGTGTTCTGACTTTTAGCCAAGTATCTAACATAAAGTGAATAACACAGTGAGTGTCTGGACATAGTACATGTTCAATAAAGTGTAGCTGTTCTTAATTATTAGGGCATATTCCCATGAGAAGTTTTCAGTAATCATTTTCAAGATTTCAATAATAAAAGAATAGAGGTAACCAAGAAGTTTTATTCATTTGGATACCCTTTCTCTTGGCTATTTTTTCACAGCCCTGACCAGTAGGAAAAACAGCTGCTGGTGACTATTTTTTGGCAGAGTCAGACCCCTAGAAAAGATGAACCTTTAACTTACAATTAGCATTAACCATTTGCACTCAGATGTCGAGTGTGACTCGACACGGTTAGCAAAAATTATAGAGATTAAAATTACTCTTTGAATGTATCAATAATTTGAAATATTAAAAAATCCAAATAATTTTGTATAAAAAGAAACTCCAGTTTTTTATTCTACTGCCGCGCTTTGTAAAATCTAGGGTATTTAAAAAATTAAATCCCAGGCTGGGCGGGGTGGCTCACACCTGTAATCCTAGCACTCTGGGAGGCCGAGGCGGGCGGATTGCTCCAGGTCAGGAGTTCAAAACCAGCCTGAGCAAGAGTGAGACCCCCGTCTCTACTATAAATAGAAAGAAATTAATTGGCCAACTAATATATATAGAAAAAATGAGCCGGGCATGGTGGTGCATGCCTGTAGTCCCAGCTACTTGGGAGGCTAAAGCAGTAGGATTGCTTGAGCCCAGGAGATTGAGGTTGCTGTGAGCTAGGCTGATGCCAAGGCACTCACTCTAGCCTGGGCAACAAAGCTAGACTCTATCTCAAAAAATAAAAATAAATAAATAAAATCCCGAGTAGAATAAAGGAATTGAGAAGAAAAGCAAGCGAATGCAAAGGGTTAATGTCAGCCCCTTTAGTTACTGCTATTTCTCCCTATTGCTATGTCTGGAGAAGACATAAAGGAAAAATTTTAAGTCCTAAAATGAGAGAAAGCAATACACTTTCCCCAAACTCATTAAAAAGGTAAAAAAAAAAAAAAAAAATTATGCCTCCTAGCAACCATATTTGCCATGTTTCTAGGTGGTAATATACTGAAGGAAAATAGTAGAGCAACTGGTAGTAACTGGCCTGTAGTAAAATGTCTAGATTAATTCTTTATAAATATTAAAAACAGATTTGTGTTCTGAAGTCAGGCTCATGGATGTCTGCTTTATATTAAAACCCAGTTCTATTCAAAGCACTTACTGTGAATTAATGTTAAAAAAAAACAAACAAAAAAAAGGAAAATGAAAAAAATAATAAAAAAATAAAACCCAATTCTGAAATAACTGTTAACAAAAGGTTAGAATCGAGGGCCCATGTGAACTGACTGGGGAAAAAGAAACTAGAAATTATAGACTTTATGCTTTTAGGATGATGGAGTTTAGAGTTTCTTTGGCATCATCTAGTCTAGCTAATTACCCATACAAGAATTCCTTCTAAATCATCCAGCCTCCATTAGAAAACTTCCACAGTAGGAAGCACTAGTTCTCAGGGCAGCTGCTCATCCAGCTGAATTCCAGCTCTTTGGAAGCTATTTCAGTGAACTTAAATCTGTTTCTGTATTTGTCTCCTTCATGTGACAGCCCGTATATCCTCCCTCTAGCATTAAATGTCCTCCCTGTTTCCCAGCTCTTTCATTCATATTCTATCAGGCTTCCCCTCCTCTTTTTTGTTCCTACTCTTGACTCCCCTTTACAATGTCTTCTCTTACATTTTCCTCAGTTCCTTCACAATGTGAATAGAAGCTAAAACCACATCTCCTTTAGCTTTTTGGATTCTTTAAAAAAAAAAAAAAGCTAAAACCACAAATAATAGCAAACAACTTATTTTTACTCGTATTCTCCATGCTTTTAATCAAAAATATAACATCTTAAACAAATAAATCCATGGCTATTTCTGCACAGCCATGACCAGTAGGGAAAACTCCAGGTGCTAGTGACTGTTCTTTGTCATCCATTTGGAGTCATCCCATTATTATTAAAGTAATTTGAAAATTACTTTTGTCCCAAGACAAAAGCTGAAATATTCTTTTTTTTTTTTTAAGTATTGAAATATTCTTTTCACAAAGTATTACTGGTAGGTTAGTCATGATTTATAAATATATAATTAGGATTGATTTGTCTCAGTGTTTCTTCCTTGCTCAGCCCCTTTCTAACCTTCATTGACTGAAACCAGATGCTTATGTCACCATCTGTGATTTCGCAGAATTGATCTGTCCTTACACTACATTTAGCATTGATTGTGTATGGAGCATAAATTGTTTTTTGATGTATATGCATTCCATAGTCCTTCAGCCTGTGACCATGCAGCATAACTTTAACCTAATTGGAAGGAATGTGCTAAAATTTAGTCATTGTGAGGTCTGCTAACAAAAATAGTTAAAATTTGCTAAAGAAATATATCAAAATTTATATAAGAAAGATTAAAGTTAATGTTGGATTTTTTTTGGTTTGTTTGAAAGTAAATAAAGCAATTGTTGTTTTTGTCTAACATAAGCCTGTCAAGAAATGATGGCATAGCTGGAGCTTCTGACTAAACTTAATTTTACAGCGTAAATGTGACTTATTGAGATGTTTTTTTGTAGGTCAGGGATGCTTTTCCTCTAACAACTGTTTCAGATCTTAAGAATCGATATCAGAATGTGATTTTTGGTTACCTTTGTTTCCAAAAGCTGACATAGACAGTGAAGAATCAGTTGGTGATATTAGTACACAATTTCATTTAGCTAAAGATGTTGTACAGGTAATTGCAATTAGTTCCAGCTGCTGGTTTATAACAGAGGTAGCTAAAAAGAATATCCAGGCTTGGTACAGTAGCTCATGCTTATAATCCCAGCACTTTGAGAGGCTGAGGTAGGAGGATCACTTGAGGCCAGGAGTTCAAGGCTGCAGTGCACTTGTGATCATGCCTGTGAATAGCTACTACACTTTAGCCTGGGCAACATAGGGAGACCTTGTCTCTTTAAAAAGAAAAAAAAATTAGTTCATTCATGGAAAGTACTTAGAACAGTCCTAGCAGATAGTTGCTGCTTAATAAATGTCAGTTATTACTAAAAGGAAAAGTTTGCTTCTAAGGCAATTGGCTGATGTGTTAAACTCTCTAGTTCCAAAACTATAAACATAGATTTGTGGGTTTTTTGTACATAGTATGTATTTATGATAATGATCTTTCAAATGGAAAGTTATTTTCTTGATTTTTAAGGAAACTTTAGCAAAATGTCATATAATTTTAATTGTTCTTTTGCCTATTCTTACAAGAGAATATATTGCTTGAAAAGTTTTTAGCTGTGAATTTTTCTTATGTGCTACTGTCTTATGTTTTATATATCTAGCATTTTGATTTTCAGAACACTTTTTGACCCCAAATTATGATTTTTGTCATTGCAGGCAAGAAGACAACAAGACCCTAGTCCTGGTTCCAATTTAGGTGGCGGTGATGACCTCAAACTTCGTTAATTAGTAGCACAGCAGGTGTGCTGCCCATCTTTATATACACATTGCTTCTAGTTGGCAGTAATAATTGATTAAAAGACCAGAAACTGTGATAACTGGAGGTACTACGGTCTATTTCTCAACCTTAGGCAGTAACAGACATCACAAACTGCCATGGTTTTGCACTATGATTATAATACCTGCATTTCTAAGTTTTAAGCATGTAGCCAGTAATAATTTGAAATTTTTTCCTATGCAAGCTTACGTTGTTGGCATTATTTTAGAGACGTGTAAAGCTCTTTTTCTTCCATTTTAATTTAAAGGTTCATGTCATTTAAAACCAGGTCAAGACATTAAAATTTATATCGGAGGGTTTTCTCTAACCAGTTGCTCTAATTTTTTTGTACTTTTAGATGCTTCATTTTAGATAAACATTTTTGTTTTTGTTTTGTTTTCCCCATTTCCTTTTGTGTTTTTATAGTCTACAGCATTTTAAAACTGCTGTTTGCATTATTTACAAGCTAAAAACCTAGTAGCATAGAGCTGTCTGCCACAGCCTTCTAACAAAGTTTACAGTTATTAAAGTTGCAGTATCCTTTTAAATGCTAATAATCAGCACCCTTTCTTTCCTTTTTAAACATAAAAATTTTAAATTGGTATTAACTCTGTAATCTGCCCCAGATCTGTTTTAGATTCTATTCTATAATCATGAGTTTGGGTGAAGATATTCTCCATAGATTATAATCTTCTACTGAAATGCCTAAAGAAGTCACAGGCTGGCTTCTGTTTTATTCAGGGATTTTTTTTAAAAGTCAATCAGAAAAGGGATACTGGAGCTTCTTCATGTATGTAACAGCATATTAAACTGGAGACAGTGATGAATCAGCTACAAAGGTAATATTGTATTAAATCATGTTTCAGATAGCTGCTTTTATGTGTATTTTATATCGCATGCTTTTGTAAAAACATGCTGGGTGATGAAAGGTTAGTCTTAGAGAGAAAATGTTCATCTGTGCAGAGGATACATTTTCTTCCATGAATTCTTGGAAAAACAGTCACAGTTATATATGTGGTATTTTGCAAAAGGACTATTAATAGAACCTTTTGAGATGAATTAGTGTAAGAATATTTTTTAAATAGGCTTACTGTCAAATTGAATGCAACTTTTTTTCTCTTTAATACAAGACTGGAAAAAAGTGCCAAGTCATTTGGCACCTCCTTACAAATATTTTTCATGGTCACATTCATTAAATGTTACTACATTTCTGAATTTTTTCAAAAATGTATTTTATCATAATACAATGGCATTATTTTAAAGAGTTTGAAAAACTGACACAGTCAATTCAGAAAATGAACTGAAGTCTGAATAAAGTCATTACATTTAAAAAGCTTTTAACTATACTTGATGAGAGAGGTGTGATTTTCATTGTATATAGGTCTTATAATTCATAAGTAAATATCCTGTATCTCAGAAATAAAATATTTGTTATATATTTGAAGTCATGCATGGTAAGGAGTGTGTTTAAATTGTTACAAACAATAATTCATCATAAAAGACCATGCTGATATTATGTAACTATAAGTACTATGAATGAATTTGGTTGGTATTTGGTGTTGTGCAGCTCACATGTTTACACACTCAGTGCCCTCATTTCCCTCAAGGGAATCACTTTTTAAGTGATCCTTACAGTGGTGTTTTAAGGTTACTTTATCACAAAGCTCCTTGGTTTTTGACTTCTGCACTTATAAAATTTTTTTTAAATAACATGATGATGGTACATTTTTCTCTGTTGCTTCTAGCTAAGGGCTTTCAGTCCACCAGTAAATGAGATCAATGTTATTAAATGTTGCTGTTGCCATCCTTCTGTAAATACTGAATTTTTCCTGTCATTTAGCACTATGCTGCTTCTGTCTGTCTTAATGCTGGCATTAAGATCATGAGCCCTTTTTCTCCAATATTGCAGGCTTTGAAACTTATTATTAAGTTATTGATGCAATTTGATATTTTTCATAATCTATATTTAAACAAAATTACATCATTGCATCATCTTTTCTAAATTCATCTCCATTAAAACTTGCCTTAAGCCACCAGATTGCTTTTGCCACCATTAGCCATATTGTGTGTTTGTATGTTTAACTTACTTTCACAATAAACTTCTGTGTAGTGAAAACAGAGTCTTGGTTGTTTGTTCACGTAATCCAACAGTTTCTGTTCTAGTGTATTTATGACATGAAAATTGATTGTTATTTCTGAACAGTTCCTGCTTTTTACCTGATTAAAAAAAAAAAGAAAGCATGACAACAGTGGCATCTAGTGGTCATTTATGCTGATTTCAAAAAAGACCTTTACTTTAAACCGATATCACAAGGTATACTAATTTCCCAACATATATTAATGATTTTCAAAAAATCTGGCTTGACTTACCCAGCCTGTGAGGTATGACCTTGGTGAGATCTTGGTGGGAAGTGATCTTGGTGGGAAGGGAGAATTTTTTAAAATTACACATCCAAATTAGTACCATCTTTCAAGCTAGTTGTATTGGAAATACATACTTATTTTGATTGTGCTGGTATTATATCAAACGTACTTAGGATTCCTTCTAGCATTTTCCTACACCAGAAAATTAAGCATTTTTCTTTATTAATTTTTAATTTTTTTAATTAATTTTTTTTTTTTTTTTTTGAGACAGAGTCTCGCTTTGTTGCCCAGGCTAGAGTGAGTGCCATGGCGTCAGCCTAGCTCACAGCAACCTCAATCTCCTGGGTTCAAGCAATCCTGCTGCCTCAGCCTCCCAAGTAGCTGGGACTACAGGCATGCACCACCATGCCCAGCTAATTTTTTCTATATATATTAGTTGGCCAATTAATTTCTTTCTATTTATAGTAGAGATGGGGTCTCGCTCTTGCTCAGGCTGGTTTTGAACTCCTGACTCGAGCAATCCGCCCACCTCAGCCTCCCAGAGTGCTAGGATTACAGGCATGAGCCACCGCGCCCGGCCTAAGCCATTATCCATTGCTGCATAGCACATTACCCCAAAACTTAGCAGCTTAAAACAGTAAACATTATCTTACAGGTTTTTGTGAGTCAGAAATCTGGAAGTATAATAGCTAAGCTCAGTGGTTCTGGTTCAGAGTCTCTCATGAGGTTAGAGTCAGCCTGGCCTATAGTCATCTTACAGCTTGACTGGATGAAGTATCCCCTTTCATGCCCACCAAGTGGTCCTTGACTGGTCTTGGTTCCTTGTAGTCTATGAGACAAAAAAAGGCCTTGATTCCTTACTAGGTGTTGGACAGAGACCTCCTTCAGCGTCTTCCATGTGAGCTGCTCTGTAGGACAGCTCATAGTGGGGCTTCCCCCAAAAGCAAGTGATCAAAGAGAGTATATCCCTAAGATGAAAGCCACAGTCCTTTTAATAATAAACTAATCTTGGGCTGCCATACTCTGTTATTTAATAGAATCAAGTCACTGGGTCTGGCTCACAAAGAGAGGAGTAGTAAGCCTCATCTCTTAAAGAATGTGATGTCAAAGAATTTGTGGACATATTTTTTAAACCACCACAGCATTATTACTATATATATAAAACTCGAGTATTTATAAGACAGCTTTGGTGTTTTAATATCCCAAACAGTATTTAAAAGGTAAAATTTCAGTCTTTTACAGGCAGATTTCAAGGCATAATTCCTAGATAGCATTAATTACTTTTCTTGCATCACCATCATATATACATAAATGGCATTTCGAAATGTTCCAAGGCTAAAAATTTACAATTGCAGAGTGGGATCATGGATGGAAATGGCAGTTTAGTTCATTTAGATATAGGATACTATAAAACAGGTGAGTCATTATATTAGTCCACTCTCAGCTTTTGGTTAGAACAATTTAAGCAACTTAGAGGTAAGGTCATTATGGACCTTATTCAGGTTTCAGAAATGTTGGGGAAATGTGAGTAGATAAAAAATAAGGAAGTTTTTGATTAGGTAAGATAATCTATATTCATACTGTCCAATATGGTAGTACAGCTACTGAGCACTTTAAATGTGAGGAAATGAATTTTTTGTTTTTAAAATTTTAACTTAAAAGCTGAGGCAGGCCAGGCGCAGTGGCTCACACCTGTAATCCTAGCATTCTGGGAGGCCAAGGCGGGCAGATCACTCAAGGTCAGGAGTTTGAAACCAGCCTGAGCAAGAGTGAGACCCTGTCTCTACTAAAAATAGAAAGAAATTAATTGCCCAACTAAAAATATACAGAAAAAAATTAGCTGGGCATGGTGGAACGTGCCTGTAGTCCCAGCTACTTGGGAGGCTGAGGCAGTAGGATTGCTTGAGTCCAGAAGTTTGAATTTGCTGTGGGCAGATTTAAATATTTCTCTGTTAAGTAAAACTGTGCTTTGGGAGGACTGCATTTCATTTTATTTTTGTTTTTTTTTTTTTTTTTAGACAGAGTCTCACTTTGTTGCCCAGGCTAGAGTGAGTGCCGTGGCGTCAGCCTAGCTCACAGCAACCCCAAACTCCTGGGCTCAAGCAGTCCTGC
>VSMD01030501.1:0-47649 GCA_008750895.1 Mirza zaza
GAGTGAGACTCTCAAAAAAAGAAAAAATCGTTTCCCATCGTTCTTGGGATAAAACCTAAAATCTTTTTTTTTTTTTTTTTTTTAAAGACAGAGTCTCACTCTGTTGCCTGGGCTAGAGTGCCATGGCGTCAGCCTAGCTCACAGCAACCTCAAATTCCTGGGCTCAAGCAATCCTTCTGCCTCAGCCTCCTGAGTAGCTGGGACTACAGGCATGCGCCACCAAGCCCGGCTAATTTTTTCTATATATTTTTAGTTGGCCAATTAATTTCTTTCTATTTTTAGTAGAGACGGGGTCTTGCTCTTGCTCAGGCTGGTTTTGAACTCCTGACCTCGAGCAATCCTCCCACCGAGATCTCCCAGAGTGCTAGGATTACAGGCAAAACCTAAAATCTTTACCATAGCCAGATGTCCTGGCCCCTGCCCACCTTCCCAACATCTGTTCAAGTTAGACTTTCACTTACTGTCTTCTGTGTGGCCATCTGAGCCTTCTTCCAATTTCTCCACCACTGGCTTCCTTGGGGCTTTGGCACAGGCTGCTTCATCAACCTAGAATGCACCTCCGCCCCACGCCCCAATTCCTCCAGACTCCACTTAAAGGCCTTTCCTGACCCTCTATCTTGGGTAGGTTACCTGTGAGAAGCTCACGCGCTCACTACCTCCTGATGAACTTCATCTTTCTTAGACTCCTCTAGAACCAAGCAGGCCCCTCTACAACTGTTTTGATCATTCTTGTATTCCCAGAAATCAGCACGTAGCTCCGCGCAAACTAGAGCCCTAATAAATATTGAAAGAACATGAGACCAACCAATCTGCTGTGCTGAAGTTCACCTGGGTGAAGTCCCCAGGTTTGGAGGTTTAGCCACCTTCCTTAGAAGAAAAGTAGAAGGCTTAATATTTAAAAAGCAAAACAAAACTGGCTTTAGAGTTACCAGTATCATAACAGTTAGCAGTGACTGAGCCCCCAGCGCAGGGCACATTCTGTTTGCATTTGCTAGCTCATTCATTCCCCCAGAAAGCCAGACAAGGCAGGTACTAATTGTTATCATACCCTGTTAAACATGAAACATGAGGAAACCAAACCTCTGGGAAGTTAGTTTTATTGTGCAAATAAAACTGCCCTATATCCGGGGGGAAAAGCAAGACACGTAACCTAAGCATTTGTACTCCCATAATATGCTGGAAAAAAAAAACTGCCCCATAGGCGCGGTTTTATTCCAAGTGGGTCCATGACTTCCGGGTTCTACCTAGCCCCGCCCCTCGACCGCGGGTCCCTCCTAGTCCCGCCCCGGCCATCGCCCCGCCCCCTTCCCCGTCCCCACCCGTCCCCGCCCCGCCTCTCGTCCCGCCCCCTGCCCTCGCCCGGCCTCCGCGGGGAGCGGCGCCTGCAGTGCGGGCCGTGGCCGCCGGGGGGCAGCCGCGCCGCTCGGGCCCGGCCGCTCTGGGCAGCGCTCCTCGCTCGCCCCTCGGACTCGGCTCCGGCTGCGAGCTGCTGCCCTGCCCGCGCCCAGCGCCGACCGCCGGGTCCCCGCGCCGGACCCAGTACCTCGGCTCCTCTGGGCCGGACCGAGGTCGCAAGCAGCACCGCGGGGTGTGGGGCGGAACCAGGAGATGAAATGACAACGTCAACCCTCCAGGTACCTGGCACGGCCAAGGCGGCGCGGCGGGGCCTGCGGGCCGCAGAGCGGGGCGGGCGGGCGGGCGGGCGGCCTCCTCGGAGCCCCGGCCTCGCGGCCCCCGCCCCCGCCGCCCCGCCTCCACCCGTTTCTGTTCACGCGCTCGGAGCCGAGCGGCGTCTCCACCCCCAGGCCCCGGCCCTCGCCCAGCTGGCCGAGCCCCGTGGCCGCTACGTGCCCCCGGCGCCCCGGACCACCCCGGGACCGCCGTGTTGATCGGCCTCACGGGCCGCCTCGGGGAGCTCGGCCCGGGGTCCGGCTGGTCGCCCAGAGAGCGATGCTCACTCCCTTCTCCTCCTGCCCCGGGTCCTGGAAGCCCCTCGGCCCCCCTTTGGCACAAGGCCCGGCTCCTTCCTCAGTCTCGACTTCCTCTTCTCGGCCTGCGACCCTTCATTCATTCCCTAGGTAGAGAAGGGTGGTGCCACCTAGACGAATGACGGACCCACCCTCCAGGTGCTGTCAGTCTTGTAGGGCCAGAAAAGGTAAACATGCTCCGGAGTTCAGTCTGGGGTTTGTATCTCAGCTCTGCCACTCACTAGCATGTGACCTTGGGCTACCTTTTTGATCGTGAAATCTCAGGTTTCCTTGTCTGTAAAATGGGTTTAATACCCTGTAAGGTTGTGACAATGGCTCTAGATTGAATAATTCAAGCAAAGTATTCTTACCATAGTGTCTGGTACATAGTAAATGGACAGGAAGGACGGCAGGTAAAGTGCCTGAGGAAGTTAGGCAGGACTTCCTGGAAGCAGGGGCATCGGAGGAAGGGCAGCATTCAGACGCCTGGAGGTGGGGCGGATGGTTACTCCAGGTAAAGGAAGACATGGGGACAGGCGTGAATAAGTTGGGGTACTAGGCTAGGAGTTAGATGGAGTCCAAAGCCAGACCTCACCATCAGCCAGCAGAAGCTGCAGATCCCATCTGCCCAGCCAGTTTTTATATGGCCTGTGAGCTAAGAACGTTTTTTATGGTTTTTTAAAAATAGCTGAAGACATAACTCACATACCATGCAACTCACCCATTTTAAGGGTACAGTTCAATGCTATTAGTATATTCACAGAATTGTGCAGCCATCACCACAATCACGTTTTGGAACATGTTTCTGCTGGGCACGGTGCTTCCAGACTGTAATCCCAGAGCTTTGAGAGGCTGAGGCAGGAGGATCGCCTGAGGCCAGGAGTTCGAGACCAGCCTGAACTGAGACCCTGTCTCAAAAAGAAGAACAAAAAGCTTCATCACCCCCAAAAGAAACCCTGCACCCTTTAGCTGTCACCCCCAATCCCTCCATTCCTCCCAGCTCCATGCAACTAGTAATCTACATTCTGTGTCTATGAATTTGCCTATTCTGGGCATTTTATATAAATGGTGTCATACAATATGTGGTCCTTTATGTCATAGGTTTTTACATTTTTTAAATGGCTGGAAGACATGTTGCATGACACTTGCAAATCATGAAATTCAAATTTCAGTGTCTATAAATAAAGTTTTATTGGAACACATCCCCGCTCATTTATTTACGTGTTGTCTGTGGCTGCTTTTGTGCTACAAAGGTAGAGCTGAGTATTTGCTACAGAGGTGGCTGGCTGGCAAAACCTAAAATACTTATTGTCTGGTCCTTTACAGAACGTTTGCCAGCCCCTCTGTCTGTATACCCTTGCTACCCTTTTCTTTCCTCCTCATCCTTTGCCATACGTGTTACTAGAGGTGCAACAGGGCTGGCAGTTTTATTTGTCACCTTACCCTCTTGTTAGGCAAAACTGTTTCTATTGAAACTTAAGCCTCCTGCATGTGGAAAACTCTAAGTGGTTGCCAGAAAAATCTACTGCATTCTTAGGTGCATTAATAGAGGATCTAGAAGGAGGGAGGGAATGGGTCTGCTCTGCTCCATGGGGGACAGAGACTACCTGAGGTATTGTGCTGAGGACAAACCCAAGCAAGCAGCTGTATAGAGTAAAAACGTCCAAGGGACAGGGGGTGTTTGCTCTGGAGAAGAGATGCCACCAGGGGCCGGAGCACTGACTTCAGGTCTCATCTGAAGGAACATCATAAAGGAAAAGAGTAGACAAGTGGCGCTTGTGTGGAAGCTAATTGTCCGAGAAGGTTCATTCTCTGTGGATGGTAGAGAGAGCCAAAGCTTGAAAATAGCAGCCAGCACCTGCACCCTTCTCCTTGTCTCTTCCATCTGGTGGGTTCCATTAACTCAACCTGGCCTGACTCACCCATGCCTGTCCCCTCTGTAGAACCATCTGTGTGTCTTTCTTTCGAAGCTGGCAGATGAGGAAGGGCTGAACAAATGCCCTGACCCTGCCGAGAGCCCGTCAGGAGGTGTATCATTTGCTGTGCCTGGAACTGTGGGTCTGGGGTGGGATTTGCCTGCCCGGCAGCCAGTGCTAGGTCTGACTGAGGGGGAGGAGGCTGGTGTATTTCCTGGGTTGGTGAAACTGTAGTTTTGAAAAGAGGATATGTAGGTGCTCTCAGTTCAGCCTACTACACAGCCTACAGGATTTATTAGATATCCAAAGACACTCACTCTGACAGAGTTCTTTTTTTTTTTTTTTTTTTTTGAGACACAGTCTCACTTTGTTGCCCAGGCTAGAGTGAGTGCTGTGGCATCAGCCTAGCTCACAGCAACCTCAAACTCCTGGGCTCAAGCAATCCTCCTGCCTCAGCCTCCCAAGTAGCTGGGACTACAGGCATGCGCCACCATGCCCGGCTAATTTTTTCTATATAATTTAGCCAATTAATTTCTTTCTATTTATAGTAGAGACGGGGTCTCGCTCTTGCTCAGGCTGGTTTTGAACTCCTGACCTCAAGCAATCCACCTGTGTCGGCCTCCCAAAGTGCTAGGATTACAGGCGAGAGCCACCGTGCCCAGCCTCTCACAGAGTTCTTAGAAGGTTCGAGAGGACAGTTCCCCTCAATTGGCAGCGCATCGCTGCCTCAGGAGTAAGCAAGCTCTTTTCATACTTGAGCGAACTGGTATATTGAGCCGTTTGTCTAAGCATCACCTCCCTGGGTGTCAACTTCTAGAGAAACAGGTTGTGTTGGGCCAGTAGAAGGGGTAGAGATCCCTTTAAGTCTCTCACAGACACTCAGGTCGATGAAGCACTCTCTTAGCTGGCTGGCTCTTCTCTGGCCCTGAAGCCAAGTGCGGTTTCTGGCCTCCTTGCTGAGCAAATCATCAATCACTTGCTTCCGGGTGTCCCCTCTTCCAGGCTCTCGGTCTCATTTCTCTTTCCCTCGAGGCAGTGGAATAGAAAGTCCTGTGGAGTCGCCCTTTAAGCCCCAGCCTGAGATACTAGGCCAGGTGTCCAGTTGCTGAGATCTAGAGTGAGGACCGAGAAGGAGGTTGCTTTTAACTGGATAAGCGTATTGCGAAGGGGCCAGCTTGCTTTCAAAGCCTCCTTTTAAGGCCTTTCTAGGAGATGTTGGAGAAGTAGGCCAGTGTAATGGTCTGAGAGTGATAAATCCACAGGCCTGGCGACATCTCTCATCATACCTCATCCTACTGCCTGTGACCCCAGGGGCTTTCGAGATCTCCTAGGAAGCACTGAGCTGTCTGCTTTGCCTTTCCAGAAAGCCATTGATCTGGTGACAAAAGCCACAGAAGAGGATAAGGCCAAGAATTACGAGGAGGCGCTGCGGCTCTACCAGCATGCCGTGGAGTATTTCCTCCACGCTATCAAGTGTGAGTCAGACGTGGGGTCCTCCCTGACTGCAGCGAGGAGAAGAGGGTGGGCGTGTGGGGCTCACGGGGTCCCTCTCTGGTTTCCCATTGCAGATGAGGCACACAGCGACAAGGCTAAGGAGAGCATTCGAGCCAAGTGCATGCAGTACCTAGACCGGGCTGAGAAACTCAAAGATTATTTACGAAACAAAGAGAAGCACGGCAAGAAGCCGGTGAAAGAGAGTCAGAGTGAGGGCAAGGGGTGAGTGTGCAGGGTGGCCTGGAGCCCCCAAGCATGTGTACCCTCTTCATGTGTCACTGTCACTCTTGGTGCTAATGCTGCCTTGGACACCCACAGCGCCTGCCTTATGGGGAATTCACCCCATGATTTGGTAATGGCAGTGCTGACAGCTGCTTTCATTAAGCACTTCACAGAATCCCTCCATGCACATCATCTCTTCGGATCTGCACACAAAAGCTGTGGGGGACAGGGGACACCCAGCTGGAGGCTGTCAGCCCTGGACTCTGCAGCCCAACTCTCGGGGTATAACCTGGCTCTGTCACTTCCTAGTAGTGTGGCCCTGGACAAGCGCCATGACCCCTGTGCCTCCATTCTCCACATCTGGGAGGGGGGAGATAACGGAACTCCCCTCTAGCATTACTGTAAAGCAGGCATCCTCAAACTAAAGCCCATGGGCCACATGCGGGTGTTTTTGCCCGTTTGTTTTTTTACTTCAAAATAAGATATGTGCAGTGTGCATAGGAATTTGTTCATAGTTTTTTTTAAACTATAGTCCAGCCCTCCAACAGTCTGAGGGACAGTGAACTGGCCCCGTTTAAAAAGTTTGAGGACCCCTGCTGTAAAGAGAGGATGTGGCTGACGCGCTTAGAGAGCTTGGCACACGGTCAGCAGCCGGCCAGGGCCAGCCGCTGTCATAATCTAAGCATCATCATCTCATCTGACAGGTGAGGCAGACGACTCAGAGGTTCAGAGATTTGCCAAGGCCACAGAGCTAGTACGTGATGGAGCCTGGACCCACGTGGTCCAGGCTCCCCGTCTCTGACTCCTGAGCCAGTGCTTTCTCCACAGCCTCTCACCTCTGGGCTTCACCCACCGCGGCGATTCCAGTGAGCTGAGCACACACCAGTGCTGTCCTGCAGGCAGGGCTAGGGGAGGGTCCTCAGGCCAGGAGGGTCACAGCAGGAGACCGGTGGGTGGTGTGTCAGCTGCCTCACCAGAACCGAGAGGCTCTCCCCTCCCAGATGGAGAGTACGTGCCCTAGAGAGAGAGACAGATCTAGGAGTGGGCAGGAGGCCGAGGACCTACATAAGGGATTAAAGAGTTTTGAGGATGACAAATAAATGATGTCGGGGTAGGACTCACCACTGGGATGAGGGTAGTTACCGTGTGGTTCTCCCCAGGTGTTACCTTACAGATTTACATTTTTCCTCTTCTCTGTCCTTTGGCACATGACTACTTTGAAGTCACAGCCACATGCTGTCTGTCCCTGAGTCTGTACAAAAGGCTCGACAGCCACATAGCTTCCCTGGTTGCTCTTAAAGTGCAGCGAAGGCACATTTCCCTCACCAGCCTTTGCGAGAAGGCTGAGGTCGCTTTTCTCCTTCCCTTAATGAAGAAACAAGGCTGGGGTACTGGAGTGTGTGTTGGAGGATCAGAGGCGAGTTGCTCTGAGCGCAGGCCCAGACATCCTCAAGGTACCTGCTTGCCGGGCACTCACCGATGTGACTAAGGAGGGTGCTCCTTGATCACCGTGCCAGTGGCAGAGCCTGGCCTCGCTCAAGAGCCTCCCTGCTCCCAGGCTGAAAGTCCAGCTTGTGATCACCTGTCTCCTTTCCCAGCAGCGATAGTGACAGCGAAGGGGATAATCCGGAGAAAAAGAAATTACAAGAACAACTGATGGGTAAGAGGCTCGAGGCACTGTGGCAGTGGGAGGTGACAAGGCGTGGGGCCCTGTTGGATCAGCTCCTGTTCATGGGCCGGGCACGGGTCTGCCTCCCTTTTGCAGGTGCCGTTGTCATGGAGAAGCCCAACATACGGTGGAATGATGTGGCCGGGCTGGAGGGGGCCAAGGAGGCCCTCAAAGAAGCTGTCATTTTGCCAATTAAATTTCCACACTTGTTCACAGGTGAGAGTCGAGCCACTTTAGGGCCAAAGAAAAAAATAATAATAATAACCAGGCTTCTATGGGAGACAGCCCAGGCTTCCCATCCTGCAGGGGGCCTGGTCCCAGACTGCTCACCATGGTCAAAAACACTTTTGTGACTAGACCTATGTGCTGCCCATCACAGTGGGTGGGCAGGGCTAGCCAGTATCACTTTTCAAGGTCATGGGGTTATTAGCAAGGGCTGGGGCCAGGCTCTCAGCAGGTAATTTAGTTCTGTTCACTCCTTTGCTCCTATAATCATTTTACAAATTTTTTCTTACTGTATTTACAATGACTAAAGATCTGCCTTTTTTTGTTCCCTTTCCCCAATTGGCAAGAAGCTCACTTCTGTTTACTCTCTGTTGTAGGCAAGCGTACCCCTTGGCGAGGGATACTGCTCTTTGGACCCCCTGGCACAGGGAAATCCTACCTGGCCAAAGCTGTGGCCACAGAGGCCAACAACTCCACCTTCTTCTCTGTGTCCTCCTCAGATCTGATGTCCAAGTGGTTGGGGGAAAGTGAGAAGTAAGTCAGCCCTGGCAGCTGCCAGTGGACCTGCTTCCCTGCCTCTTGGGGTCACCTCCCAGAGGAGCTGCTGTTTGACATTTAGGGATAATAGCCAGATTGAATGGGACCCTGTCCTGACAAAGGCGGGTGATGAACTTGGGAGAGATGAGTGAGGTGCCCAAGAAGGGAAGAGAAAGGAGCCAAGAATTGGCTAGCAGCTGAGTGTCCCCTGATGGGGCATTTTATATATTAATAGTTCACTTATATCCCACACTGACTTCCATTTTGCAGATGAAGAAACTGAGGCTCAGAGGAAGGGAAATGACTTGTGCTAAGTCCAGAGCCAATGAATGGGGCTCCCATTTGAAGCAGATGCTAAGCCTTGCTCTTCCTCTTGGTACAGTGTGGCCAGAGGATTGGTCACCACTATTTTTTCTGTGATCCACGCATGACTGTTGTCTCAGCCTCTCTGTGGGAAGGGCAAGAGGAGAGAAATGGCAGCTGGGCTCTGGGTGGGCGTGTACGACAGACCCTGACCCCGTTTCTCACCTCACAGGCTAGTCAAGAACCTGTTTGAGCTGGCCCGGCAGCACAAGCCCTCCATCATCTTCATTGACGAGGTGGATTCCCTCTGTGGATCCCGAAACGAAAATGAGAGCGAGGCCGCCCGGAGAATCAAAACGGAGTTCTTGGTCCAGATGCAGGGTACGTGCTAGTCCCAGGTCCCCCCTTGGTCTTCCCTCTACCAAAAGCCAGCGCCTGGCTTCCTTATTTAGCTGTGGCTAGAGTCCTTCCCAGCCCCATCTCCTCAGGCTGGGGATGGCCTGTCACCGGGGAGAGGCTCCTGAGGCCCCTGCCACGCCGACTACTCGGGGGCAGGCAGTGCTGGAAGTCTCTTCACCCTTGGCAAAGCCAGACCAGAGCAGTTGGGACCTTGGGACCTTGCCAGTGGTGGCACAGGGATGGCTTCAGTTGATGACACACAAAGCCCCTGAGGTCTGTCCCCACAGGTTGCGACTTACCCTTGCAGGTGTCCAGAGTCAGTGTCTTTTGTCTCCCTTTCTTCTCAGGCGTGGGGAATAACAACGATGGGACTCTGGTTCTTGGTGCCACAAACATCCCATGGGTGCTGGATTCAGCCATTAGGAGGAGGTAAGTCTTCCCAGGAGGAGCCAGGGACTGAAGTCTTTGTCCAGCCATGGTCATTCTGCGGGCGTAGCCTGACCTCATTCCTCCGGAGTCTTCCCCGTGTCTGCATGTCGAGCAGATTCCTGTCTCATTTCATGAATCTCTGTGCTGCCCCTTCCGTTAGTAGCATCCTCCCATCTGCTCTCAATTCCTGCCATGTGCTCGGCTCTCTAGGTTTGAAAAGCGAATTTACATCCCCTTGCCAGAGGAAGCCGCCCGTGCCCAGATGTTCCGATTGCATCTGGGGAGCACACCCCACAACCTCACAGATGCCAACATCCACGAGCTGGCCCGCAAGACAGAGGGCTACTCAGGCGCAGACATTAGCATCATTGTGCGGGACTCCCTCATGCAGCCCGTTAGAAAAGTACAGTCAGCAACACACTTCAAAAAGGTGAGTGACCAGCAAGCAACTGCTTAGAAAATGTCACAGAAAGGGGGGGAATGTATCGGTTTTCTTTGCCAGTTCCCTGGTCCTGCTGCCTGGCTGCTCATAGTATTGAGGTGACGTATTATTGGTCTTCCAGAGAGTCAAGGACAAGTGCCAGGAGGGACTGCTGGCTTCGGGGGCAGGGCTGTACCCACGTCCCCTTCCTGGCAGTTCTTGCCTGAGTGTGACTATCTCAGAATATGTAAAGCCAGAGGACAGAGCACCCTCTTAGCACCGTGCTCTCATGCACCAAACAAATGTCTGGAAAGTGCTGGATATAGAATTACTGATTGTAAGGAAGGCTTGTCCATTTGTGCAGCAGATCTTCATTGAGGGCTCGGTGTGGGTCCTACTGTGTGCCTGGCACTGTCCTAGGTGCTGGGGAGACATTAGTGACAAGAGCCAAAAATCTCTGCCCTCCAGGAGCCTCTTTTCTGGTGGGAGGGGAAAGTAAAGGAAATGCTGGTCTCACAGAGGTGAGGGGGAGAGCAGGTGTCTCGGGGAAGGGCCGGGCAGGCTGCACTGTCAGAGGACACTGTGGGGGGACATGTGCGTCAAGAGCTGAAGCAGGTGAGGAAATGAGCCTTGGGGACATTTGTGGAATGTTCTGCCAATGCAGCAGACCTCAGGAAAAACATTTTTGATGTCTCCACAACCATGGTGTGCTTCGATGGCATTAATGAGGAAGGCATTTGGAGCTACAAATTGAGATTCTGGAGGACAGTGGTTAGATGTGCCAATACCCAGCCTCTGATCAGCCTGTGGGAGCCCATCCCTCCTCTGACCCTGATGTCCTAGAAACCCTGCATTACCTTCTCTTCAGAAGGTCCTTAGAAACCTGAGCTGTCCTGACCCTTCCCCAAACACTAAGGGGCAGCCACTCCAGCCAGTCAAATTCCTGTTTGGTTTCAGGTTTGTGGCCCTTCCCGCACCAATCCCAGCGTTACCATTGATGACCTCCTGACCCCATGCTCACCAGGGGACCCGGGGGCCATGGAGATGACTTGGATGGATGTCCCTGGTGATAAACTCTTAGAACCTGTGGTTTGCATGGTAGGTGGCCATTTGGGATAAAAGACTGCACAAAACCCAGAAAATTGGGAGCTTGGGTCTAAGCTTAAAAATAAGGTCCCCTCCTCCTATGTTCTGGTTGCTAAACCAAGAGTGGCCCTTGCAGCTCTGGGTAGCGGGGACTCCTGCCATGAGACTCTGTGGGTGCCAGGATGGAGGCAGCAGCATTAGCATTTTATATTCTTCAGCAAGAAAAGTCCAGACAATGTGACTACACCATTCCACGGTTTGGCTGATTTGGTACACAGAAGGGACCAGTAAATGTATGTTGGCATGGTTTGATCTGGTGCAGCTGCAAAGGCAGCCAGCCACTCACCCAAATAGTCTGGACCTCTCATCATCTTGGTGTCGCCCATACCGTCCTGGCAGCAGTCTGCCCTGTGGCTAGTATGGTGGGCATACAGCCAAGAAATGGACTACTGGCTGGGCGCAGTGCCTCACGCCTGTAATCCTAGCACTCTGGGCAGCCGAGGCGGGTGGGTTGCTCAAGGTCAGGAGTTCAAAACCAGCCTGAGCAAGAGCGAGACCCTGTCTCTACTATAAACAGAAAAAAATTAATTGGCCAACTAATATATATAGAAAAAATCAGCCGGGCATGGTGGCACATGCCTGTAGTCCCAGCTACTTGGGAGGCTGAGGCAGCAGGATTGCTTGAGCCCAGGAGTTTGAGGCTGCTGTGAGCTAGGCTGACGCCACGGCACTCACTCTAGCCTGGGCAACAAAGCGAGACTCTGTCTCAAAAAAAAAAAAAAGAAAGAAATGGACTCCTAATAGGAGTTACAAGATGATGGAGCTTAGATTCTCTCAGACCAGAAGTAGGCCTGCTTGGAAATGGTATGAGCTGCCTTGGGAGGGAAGAAGGTCCCTGCCATAGGTGGATTCCAGCAGGGCAGCTGTGAGAGTGGCCTCAAGGGCAGCCCTCTTCCCACCCTAGACTGCATGGTTGTGCAGCGAGGCGAGGCTGAGCACCTGGGGCCCGGCTCCTCAGTTGCACGCTCTTGCCTTTGCAGTCGGACATGCTCCGGTCTTTGGCCACCACCCGGCCCACAGTGAATGCAGAAGACCTCCTGAAAGTGAAGAAATTCTCAGAGGACTTTGGACAAGAGAGTTAAAAGCTTCCTCACTTGGGTGATGGTGAAAGTGGGAGGTTGACTGGGGCAAATCCATGGTACTCCCTACATCGGTGGCCAGATAGGGCTGTCGGGCTCATCCTAAGTCACTACAGCATCCCCTCTGCCATCTGGCTGCCAGCCCCGGAGCAGGAAGGAAGGGCCTCCACAGCCGCAGAGACTCCGCTGCCCGCTGGGCACACAGTGGATCCTGGCTCTTCCTACTTCCTCCTCCTCTCCTCTCCTGGATGCTCACCAACTCCTTTCCGTGCCCCTGTGTGTCATCTTTTTTTTTTTTTAATCTTTTTTCCCCTAAATTAATGCTGCTTGGATTTTCGTCTTGTTCGTAAATAAAATCACCTGGAAGCATCAAGGGTTGAGCAGCCGAGATGTGAATGGCACAGACTTTGGACGGCTAGCCAGGCCCCACTAGCCCCGCTCCTTTAATTCCCAAGTTTTGCTCCTTGAGAACAGACTGGCTGACGCCCCTACGTCCCTCCCAGCCCAAGCTCTGCCTCAAAGACTGAGTAAGATAAGCCATTCCTACCCCTCTAGGCTGGCATCCAGGGCCCTGTGTCTTCTTGCAGGAGGAGGAGATGGCTTCTGTGAACACAAAGCTGTTTCAGTCAGAACAAGAGAAGGCAGTCAGGTGGGTTTTCACTGCTGCCTTTTCCTCCTGAGTGTAAGAACACTGAACCCAGCCACTGCCCATGGGTCCCTGTCCTGGAAATAGTCTAATAAATCCTTTTCCCTTTTTGAGCCACCTGAGTGATTGCATCTTTGACTCTTGTCTGGGGCTCTTGCTTCTAATAAAGACCCTCTGGTTTTCTTTCTCTGCTCTCTCCTCTCTTCTCTTCAGCAGAGTAGAAAGTAAGTAGAAGTGTGCGCCAACTGCTCTTCTCAGGCCTGTTCTCTAGTCAGGTGTGCGAGGCCCCTCCCTCTGAGGCCTCAGAAGTGTAGCTGGGGGTGGTTTAGGAGACCTGGATAGAGATCAGAGACTGCAAACGGGGAGGCTTGTGGGCCAGACCTGACCTGCACCTCTGTTGGTTTGGTCTGGTCTGCCAACATTTAAAAATCAAGAGAATTGACATAAAAATTCAGATTTCTGGCTTCTGGAAGATTAAGTTATGCCTCAGAAGATGTAGCAGGCCAAGAAGGTGGCGGAGGAGATTTAGTTAGGTAATGCTGGGCGTGCATCCCCATGAGGCAGCCCATCAGCTGCCCTATTCAAAAAGGGTCACCCTTCCCCACTCATCTGTGCCTCTGATAGACACCAAAGTGGCAGCTTTGGAAATATGCCTGGCAGGCAGCAGAGCAGTAGAGGTATCCCACATTCATCCCATGCACACAAATACACCAGCGTCAAACCAGGCTCACACGAGGGAGGCCTGGCCTAGGAACTGAAGCCTGTAGCCTGTGAAGGGGCTGGTTCTAACCTGCCTTCTCTTCCTAAACCCAGTATTATTCCTCTAGCTTTAAAACCTGACTGGCCCAAGCTGGGCGCGGTGGCTCACGCCTGTAACCCTAGCACTCTGGGAGGCCGAGGCGGGCAGATTGCTCGAGGTCAGGAGTTCGAAACCAGCCTGAGCAAAAGTGAGACCCCACCCCATCTCTACTATAAATAGAAATTAATTGGCCAACTAATATATATAGAAAAAATTAGCCGGGCATGGTGGCACATGCCTGTAGTCCCAGCTACTTGGGAGGCTGAGGCAGCAGGATTGCTTGAGCCCAGGAGTTTGAAGTTGCTGTGAGTGAGGCTGATGCCACAGCACTCACTCTAGCCTGGGCTACAACGTGAGACTCTGTCTCAAAAAAAAAAAAAAAAAACCTCACTGGCCCAGAACTGATTAGGTGGCTGACTCTTAGGTCACATTGGCCTTGCACTGTGTTTCTTTGCTCTGGTTAGCAGCCTCTGCTGAGCTGACTTCTGACCAGTAGCTCGAGAGTCTGCCTCCAGTGCTGCTTTCGAAGGCACTTCCCCATACGTTACCTGGAGCATCGGCAGGCCTGACCTTCAGGTGATATGTATGCAGCAGCTATGGCTGGAATCATTGTCACTTGGGAGTTCTCACCACCAGTTAGATTGTAAATGCTAGAATAAAAGGATATGGACTGCTCTCTCTGTATAGCTTCACTGTGGCTACTTTATAAGTGTTTGTAAAATTTTACTTCCAGTTACCTTTACTTGAATCAGAAGGTCCTTGGTTCCTTTTTTTAGCTTGTTTCCCCTTTTTTATTGCTTAAATACCCTGACAAGTCACAGGGTTAAGGGAAATGTTAGGAGTGCTATGGTCATCCCTGTAGCTCTAGTTCAGAGGTCCTCAAACTTTTTAAACGGGGCCAGTTCACTGTCCCTCAGTCCGTTGGAGGGCCCTTGGAGAGTGCGGTGCATATTCCACACATGCACACTGTGGGCCTGGGACAAGTTGGCTGCTAAGCAGGACAGGCAGCAGCGGCAAAAACACCCTACAGGTGGGATAAATGTCCTCGGGGGCCGCAGTTAAAGGACGCCTGCTCTGGTTATAGTGTTCAGACACAGCCTTTCCACGTCTCTCTCCACGATCAGCAACAGAACTACTACTGATGCTGAACTGACCTCAGACTGATGCAGCAGCCTTGGATTTGGGCTGCCAGCATGTGACCTGACTTCATCTATGTTAAACTTGTTATATGCAGAAAAATTTCCTTCCTGAAATACTTACTCTGAAATTCACTTCCGTACCTGGGGATTCTGTTCTAGACCCTCTCCCTACACTGACTTTCACTGTGAAAGTGGCTTTCTAAAACTTTCATTAGCTCAAGATGCTGATTTGTGTGTGTATATGTGTTTTTTTGTGGCTGATACCTCCCAGAAGTGGAAGAGATTTCCATTATTGGCAATGCAAGGATTTGTTGCTAATGATCTACATCACAAAGGTGTTAACCTCAGAAGACAATAAGGAGGCATCAGGATGTCACCCTGTGGGAGCTTCTCAAAGCTGTCCGACTGAAAGGAGGCTCACTGCATTCTAATTTTCATAAAGACCCATGTTTCCAGCATAAATAAGAGCCTTCTAGAAAATTCCCTAAAGGCTGAGTCTCTGACTTCAGTGGTTATTTCTTCTCAAAGTCTGACTGCACCTAGAGCCAATTTACTTCTGCTTGGCCTCCTGAGCCCCGCAGACAAAGCTGTAAGGGAGGATGGGTCTTTCCTGGGTATGTTTAACTGCCACTTAAAACACTTTTTCTCTAAACGACTTACTGGACTTCCTACTGCTTGTATACTATGATTTTGGGCATTTTGCCTGGCAAGAGTACCTACTTCACAAAACTCAAAAATGAGATGAGATAATTTATCTAAAACTAGAGTTCCTTTGCCTCTTGACAAAGCTCTGACAGTTTCTTAAAGCTAAACACTGGTCAGCATCATGCCAATTTAGTGTTCCACAATAAGTGTGGTGACCAGGAAGCACTAGTTCTGCTGTTTCAGTGCTAGTTGTGACAAGAAAAGGCTTATCAATCCTCTCAATTATCAACCCCTCCCCTAACCCTGCTCTCTGGCCTCCACCCAAAGAAAGAGCCAAGTACCAGCTTCCCAAGATATCTCAGCAGCAAAATTGTCCCCAAGTTTGTAAAAGATGAAAGGCAAAAAAGATGGAGACCTAAACTATATGTGAACCTATTAAGATGTCTGGGTACTTATGATAATTTTTCATTAAACACTTCCTTGAGCTGGGACCATTCTGTTCTGTTTCACTTCAACAACCAAACTGGCATTCAAGGCAAACCAAGGGCACACACACAAGCCCTTCGTAAAAATAAGAACTCTGCGAAGTCAGTCAACCACAGCCTTACCTGCATTTTTTAACACAGCTTTCAGAGATTCGGGGACTATATTATTACCATTTCTTGGCTTTGGGAGTAGATGATACAGGTCTTAGGAACACTCATTTCTATCAAGAATGAACTTACTTGCCCCATTCATCTCCACACAAAACTGTCAGGAAATGTCCATTCCTTTGGGGGGAGGGGATATTTTCCTTGTAGGCAATATTTTATCCACAGCTGATTTCAGGCAAACATTTCTAATATATTCCTCTGGCTCAGTTTGGCATGCTTTGGCAGACCACCACTTCCTGTCAGATCCAAGTTGATGCCAAGTAAGACATACCCAGCTCAAAGCCTGTTTGCTTCCTGGTCTTCAGACTCCTTGGCCCCAACAGGAAAGCTTCAGTCATTCACCTCCATCCAGTGGATGTTTGTGAATGTCTTACTGTCCATTTTGTCAATGAACAGGCAGCCCTGCAAGTGGTCCATCTCGTGCTGGATGATGCGGGCTGCCCAGCCACTCGCCTGCCACACCACCTGCTCTCCTCTGGGGTCCAGCCCTATAAAGGAAGGTACAGCCTGGGTGAGTGGGGACAGCTCAGCAGCATCATTCTCAACCTCCTTCCTCTTTTCCCTGCCCCCACCACGGCTCTGCCCATTTACAAGAGGCAACAGCAGAAAGTGAACGCACACAGCAGCTCCTCTCCTTCCTAGGAAAGTTGCCTCAACTCTGCCCATTACCAAGTATTCAACCTGGTTCCCAACCTGAATAATTAGGTTATTGGACTCACTATGGGGCTGAGAGATGAGAAATTATCTTCCTAAGGTACTTCCCTTTTGAACACTCCTCCCCGCTTGTGAGATGTTGCTGTTGGCTTTCAATTCCTAAGTAAAGTATTTCAGCTTGGGACACCACTGACTTTCTGATCCTCTTGGGCCATCTGGCTTGCCCTGGAGGAACAATCATCGCAACCCTGGCAGAGAATCACATTCTGTAAAACATCCTAAGGTATGACAGGCTTCCCCAGCAGTGGGCAAAGCCGGGTGCCACTTCTCCAACCCCATCGTGACAGATCTAACTGGGGCAGAAAAGTGTGTGCGTGCGTGTGTGTGTGTCTGAGATAGAGTCAGTCAGAGGGACAGAAAGGGAGCAAGAAGGCAGAAACAGAGGCCGAGGTGTGCGGTAACTGAGGAATTAGGGGACCTCCCAGCCCGCACTCCACACCTGCAGCCCCGTGCCCCCTCCCGGCAGGCTCTGCTCTCACAGCAGCCTCTGCCAGTCCTGAGTCCCGTCTACTCCCGAGTCCTGCTTTGCTCCCGCGGGAGGCTCGCTGATCAGTAAGTCTGCCCTTTCACCGGCGCTGGGCGGGAACTGTGTCGTCAGCACCCGGACGCCGCCTCCACAGGCGAGGAGACAGGCACGCAGTTACCCAGCCGCCCAGGCCCTCGCACCTGAGATCTGCACGGCCTGGAAGCGGGGCACCCAGGCCAGGAAGCCGGCGACGCTCTCGCAGCCCTCGGGGAAGGTGACCAGGCGGCTGTCCAGCACCCGCAGGCTGGGGTTCACGAACACGCGCAGGGGGAAGGGCTCCATCTGGCGCAGTTCGCGCAGGCGTGGCGCGCAGGCGCGGCAGAGCGCCTCGGGGAGCTCCAGGGCCAGCACCTGCAGCGGCACTCCGAGCTGCGGCGCGCTCAGCCCAACGCAGTGCCGGCGCCGCATCACCTGCACCAGACGCTGCACCAGCAGCTGCAGCTCGGGCTCCGCCAGCTGCGCCGGCTCCACCGGGGCCGCAACGGTGCGGAGCACCGGGTCCCCGACCTGGCACACGTGCGCGTACGGCGGCCGCGGCGCCCCCCGCACCAGGCGCCTCACGTAGCGCCAGTAGGACCGCTGGCGCGCCGGGCCCTCGAGGCCGTCCGGGGCGGCCGTGGAGCTGCAGGCCCGGGCCCCGCCGGCCCCCGCCCCCTGTCGCCACAGCGGGGCCGGCCCGGCGCAGCCACGCGCCCGCAGCAGCCCCGGCAGCAGAGCGCCCCACAGCCGGCCCATGGCGCGCGCGAGCGGAGCCGGCCTGGCCCCGCCCCCGCCGCGGGGGACGACGGGAAGTGCAGCCCGCGCCTTCCGGGAGACGCCAGCCAGGGCAGGGGGCCGGGCAGTGACATTCGAGCAGCTTTATTAACTCCACCGTATACATGAGTCCCCCAGTCATCTCCCACCACCACCTTCGCAGCCTCTCGTAGCCTGCCCCGGGCACTGCGGGGCGCGGCGGCCCCGGCCCGGCCGCTCTCTTTCCCCGCAGACCTGCCTGCCAGTCCCGCCGCCCGTGCACTGGGTGCTGCACGGGTCCCCCTAAGTCCCCACAGCAGGCGGCTCCCCCTGCGGGGGCTCCACTGATTGCACCTCCTGTTGCCCACCCTTGGGGCAGGCATGGGGGACAGGCTCGAGGCTGGGCTCCTCGCCTGGAAGCTCCGGTGCTGGCGGTGTGAGCTCAGGCACTAGCTCCTTTTCATCTAGAGGGAAGACTGTTTCTTTCTTTGGCAGGATAAAGGCGAGAGGCTCCTGAACGATGCTGATGTTCACGTGCCCAAGGTCTCCGTATTTGGAGAGCTGAGTGGGTGGAATGCCTGCAAAGATGATAGGGAAAGCAAAATGGGAAAAAAGTTAATAAAATTCAATCAATACAGAGGTCACAGAAAAAAACAGAAGAATGAACACAAAGACCATATTCAATACAACAAAAACTGCGTTTGTGATATGGAACAGGAAGCTATATTGCAAAGCAAGACTAGGAAGGCCATCTGGGGCAGCACAGTGTAGGATGGATGGAGCAAGAGCCAAGAGAACCTCAGTAAGCACGGGCTTCTCTGTGACAGACCCAAGGGAAAATCTGGGGCCAAGCTGAGGGCAGCCACTCTTGGCACGTGTGGTCACTGACCCACTGCCTTTTAGGAAATTGTTTTCTACACCCCCACTCCCATCACTAGGGACACAGGGAAGTGAAAGCAAATTGGAAAAAAATTTTAAAAACTCCTTCTCTGGATGTTTCATATAAATGGAATCATACAATATGTGGTTCTTTTGTGACTGGCTTCTTCCACTTAGCCAGATACAGCCACTTATTGTATGATTCCATTTAGATGAAATGTCCAGAAGGGCAAATGTACAGTAACTGAAAGTAGGCTGCCAGGGGCTAAGGATGCTCTAGAAAATGACTACAATGGTCATGGGGGAGATCTTTTTTGGAGTGATGGAAATGTTTTAAAATTGGATAGTGGTGATGGCTTACTAAAAACACGGACTTATACAAATCAGTGAATTATTTAGTATATGAATCACATAACAGTAAAAATAAGAGTCCCGCTCTGTTGTCCAGGCTACAGTGCCGTGGGATTGGCCTAGCTCACAGCTACCTCAAACTCCTGGGGTTCTCGATGCTCCTGCCTCAGCCTCCCGAGTAGGTGGGACTATAGGCGTGTGCCACCACACCCAGCTAGGTAAAGCAGTTTTAAAAATCCTTTCTTCTTTCTCTTACCTAAAGTCTGTGCTATCTGGGCTGGTGGAAAAAGGACTTGGAGACAGCGATTTAAATAAGGAACAAGGTCTTCCAGAAAGACAGTGCAGAACTGGACAAAGAGCTCTTGCTCCCCACTGGTGAAGGCAGCCTCTTCAGCGCGATGGAAGGCCAGGATTATTTTGGTTACCTAAGAGACAAGGGCACCACCGTCAATATCTGGGGCAGTCTATCACCAACAGCAGTACATGAGACTAAGCAAAACCGTGCAGCCCTCAGGTTTTCATAAAGAAAGCAATTTCAAATAGTACATTATATTATTATGTTATTTAAACTCGGAATTGCAGTCAATCTCCACTTCAGTGAGGTATTTCTGACCCAGCTTGTTTCATTACTGGTGTACTTTCCAGTTCCAGTGGAGGAGCACCATGAAATTCTACAGAAATAGGTAGTTCTTGACTCCCACGGGGGATCAACCAGAACTGTGTTGGATCCAGGAAAATGAAGCAAAACTACTGAGTAAGGCCATTGAGGCTCTGGAAAGTTAGAACCACTAGAAATTTGTACAAGAAGAAAATAGCCATAAAAGAGAGGTTCCATAAACAAACAACAGAGCAGCCTAGCTGACATTACAGATGGGTAGCACAGTGACAGGGTTAAGAACAAAAGATTCAGGGTTCAAGTCCCAGCTGGGCACTTGGTTTTGTGACTTCCAAATGATTAGTTAAGCACTCTGTGTCCTTTATACCTCAGTTTCCTCATCGATAAAGTAGGCCCTGAAATAGGACCTAACTCATAGGGTTGTGAGGATCAAGTCTAACATGTATAAAGTATGATGAATGCTATTTTGCATGGAGTAAGTGCTTTATAAATGTTTGCTGATTACTATGATGTGAATTTCATTGACTAAAAACCTTCAATGTCATGCTTTCTTGCTGTAACAGGACACCAATAGAAAGATTTTATACAAGTCACAACTGCCACCTGACGGACAGCAATTATAAGGTGCCATTAATTATAAGAAGCATCATCCCAATACCTAAGGATTTAAATGTGTAAAAACTGTGCATCATACTAGGATATTAGTATTGTTATTATTACTTGGGTCAGGCAGAATTCTAAGACAGCTGTCATGATTCCCACCCCCAAAATCCACTCCTGTGTTCAATCCTCTTTCCTTGAGTGTGGGCAGAATCTGAGACTTGCTCCTAACTAATAGAATATGGCAAATGTGAAGGATTTTGCAGATGTAATTAAAGTCCTAATCAGTTGACTGAATTAATCAAAGGGAGATCGTCCTAGATGAGTCTGACTTTATCAGAGGAATCTTTTAAAAGAGGGTACTTAAGAGACTGGAGCAGGAGAAATGCTCTCCTAGGGAGAGCAGCCTTGTTGTGAACTGCCTGTGGAGGGGATGGCCTCTAGGAGCCGAGGGCCTCGGTTCTACAACTGCAAGGAACCAAAACCCACCAACCTGAATGAGTCTGAAAGAGAGCCCCAGGCTCTAGGTGAGACTAATCAGCCAGCACTTTGACTGCATGCAATACTCTAACACCCTGGGCAGAGGACCCAGCTGTGCTGTGCCTGGACTCCTGACCCATAGAAACTGGGAAATAATAAATGTATTGTTGTAAGCTGCTAAGTTTGTGAGAATCTGTTATGCAGCAATAGAAAACTAATACATTACTAAATTGTTACTACAGGTGAGCCACTTCATCAATCGTTTTAGGTCCCATGAACAGAGGACTAACTAGAGCTTCACAACCAGAGAAACCCCTAGAACCACACTAAACCTCTCCAAGTCGGCAGGCACCGCTGTCATACAAACTGGCTTATCATAAAAGTCTGGCTGCCTGTTACCAAAGAATGCCCAGAGTAGTAGAAAGCCAACAGAGTGCACTCGCCTTGGCAAGGGCATCTTCTAAGGTCCCAGTCACATCCTGTGCCAGGGCCACAGGGCAGCAGAGACGCAGATCATTGAAGGCAACCAGAATATTGTTGAGGAAGCAGGCAAGGGGTGGGAAGTCTAAGAGCACCATTGGCGGCTGCAGCGTCCCCGGCTGGGTGGCTGGCACAGCAGCGGGTATGGTACTGCTGCCCAGGATGGCTGGAGCTGAGATGAGGGTGTAGGAGTTCATTTCATCCTGGAATTTCTCCACTGCTTCCTGAATTGCTTTCTGGAAAGTGCTGATGGCCACCCGCTGGAAAACGGGAGCTAACTGGCCCCGGAAATCAGCCCCGACCCGGCTGAAGGAGAGCCCAAAGTACATGCACTGGCCCAGCAGAGAGTCCAGGCGGCTGCCTATCCCTCGGTAAAGGTCGGTCTCTAGCACCTGCAGAAACTGCGAGACTTTCTGTAGCACCCAGCCATGGAAGATGGCACTCTCATTCACGGTGTGCTCACCCACCACAGGGGGCAGCAGTGGGTCCTCATCTGAGAAGATGGCACGGTACTGGGTGATGATATCAAAGAGATGGACACGGCAGGCCTCAATGGTTTTCGTGATATGGAAATAAGGATCATCGTTAGGGATGGCAGTCAGGATGGAACGGAGCCAAGCATCTCGGGCCTGAAGAAACTTCACTCTCAGCTCAGCCTCGGTGAAGACATCCATGCGCCGCAGGTAGCCAATGACACGGAGGCAGGCGGGAAGCTGGACGTTGGTCCTCAGTTGCTGGATCAGCTGGCTCAGCATCAGCTGCATGGACTGGCGCACTTCGTTCACGATGCCCTGACAACACAAGGAGTGCGTCACACCGTGCTGGGAAAGACACTCTGGAACCCATTCCACTAGCCCGGAATATTACAGACCAACATTCCCATGGCTTTTCAGAAACACGAGTAGATTTCCTAAAGCTGATGCTTGCAGGTTCCCCAACAAAGATCTGGTTAGCTAACTTTTTTTTTTTTCTTTGTATTTATTTATATTTTAAGAGACAGGGTTTCGCTATGTTGCCCAGGTTGGGCTTGAACCCCTGGGCTGAATCGATCCTCCCACTTCAGCCTACCAAGTAGCTGGGATTACAGCCATTCACCACCACACCAGGCCAGACGGGTAATTCTCTTGCTTAAAACGCTCCTATGACTTCCCACTGCAATCAATAAAACTCCAACCACTGACCGGGGCCAATAGGCCCTGCCTGGTTCTCCAGCTTCAGCTGCTTCCTAATGCTCTCCGAGTGCTCACTATAATCCAGTCACACTGGCTGTCTTTGTATCCCCTAAACACTCCAACTTCTTCCCACCTCAGCCCTCTGCACCTGTTCTTCCCACTTTCTGGTTTGCTCTTTTCCCAGAGCAAAACTCTGGGAAAGTTTTGCTTTCCTTTGCATGGCTGACTCCTTCTCATTATTTAGGTCTCAGCTTCAATATTACCTCTCCAGAAAGGCCTTTCCTGATCCCTCTACCTAAAGAAACCTACCCTAGTCTGCCTCTACTGCATTCCCTGGTTTTTTTCAGACACTCACCACTATCTTAAATGATCCTATTATTTATTTGCCAATCATCAGACTTTCCACTAGCATGGAAGCTTCATGAAAGCCAGGTCCTTATCTGCTTTGTTCACACTGTATCCCCACCATCTAGAACAGTACTTGGCACATGATTAATACATATCTTTGAAATGAATGAATGAATGTTTTATGTTCAAACCTCCCTGGCTGGCAGAAACTGATGTGAAACATGCAAGAGTTTCTACCTAAAGGTTCAGTCCTGACCACAGAATAAATGACTATAAGAACATCACTTTCAGTCCTCTCTGGCTAAGTTGGTTACCTGAATGACAGGGATGGAAGAGTATTTCCTTTCCAGTCGGCGTACATAAGCTGCAAGCTCCAGGGCCTCTTCATAATAGCTGTTCCGGACACAAGTGTCCATTAGTTGAGGAATCTCCAATATTTCCAGGATTTCTGTGTGCCGATTTAGTGTCAGGGTGTTCATCCGTCGGTTGGTGCTGATCTCCTCAGCTTCCTTCACAAAGTTCCTAGTAACAATCAAGAGAACGTTGCTCCCTCACTGCTCTGTGCCCAAACCTTAGCTACAGTTACCAACCTTACTTACTATGAGCTGGGCACTGGGCTGGATGATCTGATTTAATCCTTGCACTTTATTTATGAGGTAAGTACTAAATACTTGAGGAAACTTTTAATCCCAGAGAGATCACACAACTTGTCTAAAAATACACAATAAATCATTGGTAGATCTGAATGCACATCTGCCACTTTTACTAGCTGTGGTACTTAGCATCTCTGAAACGGTTTCCTCACTGGTAAAATAGTAATAGGACCCAACTCATAAGAATTAAATGAGATGATGTGTGTGAAGCACTTAACATAGAACCTGACTGAGTAAATGTATCAGAGTAAAGAATAAAAGACACACAGAGTAAAATGTTCCTTTAATAAAAGCTATTAGCCTGGAAGCCCCAAGCTTACCCCACGTTCCCTCAGGTCTCAGTCTTCCATTCTATTGTTCATTCTTAGTTCCTGCCACAGTCAACTTTCTTCTTTTCTTCCCTATAATTGCAGAAACCTGCTTTATCAAGTCCCCTATCTGGGGCATGGAAGGATACAAAAGCTGTTGTTAAATATTCAAAGGCTCAAAAAAATTTTTTAAACTTTAATCAAGAAAGGCTGGGAAGGCCAAGGCAGGAGGATCCCTTGAGGCCAGGAGTTCGAGACCAGCCTGAGTGAGACCCCAGCTCCACCAAAAATAGAAAAAAATTAGCCAGGCGTGGTGGCACGGGTCTGTAATGTCAACTACTCTGGAAGCTGAGGCAGGAAGATCGCTTGAGCCCAGGAGTTAGAGGTTGCAGTGAAGTATGATGACCCCACTAAGCTCTAGGTGGGGCGACAGAGTGAGACTCTGTCTCAAAATTAAATAAATAAAGGGTGGAAGGCATAACTAGAGACAATGGACTGAGGATCTAGAGAGAAGGAACAAGGAGACTTTCTGATAATCTTTGATGTCCCCAAACGGGATGATTTCCTTATTAGCTTCCCATTAAATAAAGTTTTGGAACAGATGACCTCCAGATGAATGTGCACATATATTAAGCTGACACATAGAATGTTAACTATCTCAGACCCAAGGACAGTGCTCACAACAGCTCTACAAGGGAGGGACGTGCTCCTGGGTTCCAATTCCGACTTCGAAACCTAGTAGCTGCGTCCCTGGACAAGTCACTAACCCTTTCTGTGCCTCAACTTCCTCACGTACAAAATGGGATTAACAGTACCTACCTCGAAAAGCTGTTGTGAGGTTTAAATAAAGCGCTCAGGGAAGAGCTTAGCACACGGCAAGCGCTGTGTAAGTGATAGCTATTTCTATTATCGTAAATGTCAGCTATTACAGTTAAAAGCCCCTTTAATGCCAGGCCCGCCGCACCTGCAGCTCTGCTGGAAACTGGGCAAGCGGTCGAGCAGGCGGCCAAGCGACGCCTCCACGTCGCCAAACAGGCGGTGGATGCGCTCGGTGCACTCGGCGCCGCGGATGAAGGTCTTGTAGTTGGCGAAGGCCAAATCGCGCGTCTGCTGCAGCAGCTGCGCCCGCTCCTCCGCCAGGCGCTCGGGCTCGCGCCGCAGCCGCTCCAGCCCCGAGCCGCTCAACTCCCGGAGGTAGCGGCCCACATCGGGCCGCTCCCGCCACTGAGCCTCGGGGAAGCGGTCCCGGAACAGCGACGCCAGGAGCCCTTCATCCTCCACTTCCCCGAGAGCCGCAACCGTGGCCGTCGCAGTGGCCGAGGCGGTGGCTGGGGTTGGGACAGTAGCCGCCGCAGCCATCTTCCCAGCAACAGCGTCACTTCCCCTCCGAACCGGCGAGGGCGCTGGCTTAGAACCTAGGACCGGAAGAAGTTGGCGCCCATTTCCGCTCTCTATGGTTTCTCATGCGGCCGGTTTTCTTTCTCCGGCGGTCCTCCAGGCTATGGAGAGGTAGCGTGAAATGGGGCTAGAAAGGCAGGCTATGGGGTTGCCAGGGAGCAGCTGGCGGTCGACTTCCGTTTCCGGCTACCGAGGCACGAGGATCCGGGGCTCCAGCCCAGCGGGAAAATGCGGCCTTTGACTGAAGAGGAAACTCGTGTAATGTTTGAGAAGATCGCCAAATAGTAGGAGCGCGCGGGGCGGATGAGGGGATGTGTGGTGGGAAGGGGTAGAGTGGGGTCGGGGTGCCGGGACTAGTTCCCCAAGGCGCGGCCTCCGGTCTTCCTTTTGCCCTCAGCATCGGGGAGAATCTTCAGCTGCTGGTCGACAGGCCCGACGGCACCTACTGTTTCAGGCTGCACAACGACCGGGTGTACTACGTGAGGTGAGGCGGGGCCAGGAAGACAGCATGCACCCGGGTGGGGAATCTCAGTCCCACCAGCCTCCCTCATTTGCAATCTACCTTCTCCTTAACCCTTTAGTGAGAAGATCCTGAAGCTGGCCGCCAATATCTCCGGGGACAAGCTGGTGTCGCTGGGGACCTGCTTCGGAAAATTCACTAAGACCCACAAGTTTCGGCTGCACATCACAGCTCTGGATTACCTTGCACCCTATGCCAAGGTTTGTAGGGCGGTTTCCATTTTGCCACTGGGGATGAAGTCAAGGATGAGGGCCCCATCAGGACGCACGTTATTGGTTGGCTTTTTTTCCACGGAGCCCCTGACAGTGCTTGGAATAGTGTCAACAACACATGGAGATTTTTAGAGGTCTTGGGCCTGCTTGGGCATGGGATAGGAGTGCTGTGCGGCTGCGTAGTCCTAGTTATCGTTAGTAAAGTAGAAAGGCTTGTGCAGACCAGCTCAAGCAAAATGCAAATACGTGGCCATGAGGAGGAGGATACTGGGGTCCAGAAAAAGAGCTGTTAAACTGTCCATGGAGAAGTTGCTTCTAGAGTTCAGGAAAGAACTTCCTGGCAGATGTGTTTAGGAGATGAAAAGTTTGAAGGAAACATGCATCCTTCTTTCTTTTCTTTAATATTCTTCCCAAAAAATTAACCACAGATCCAGCAGCTAGCTTATCTGCAGGGATATAACTATTAGCATTTTTGTGTCTCTTAGATTTAAATTCTCTTTCTTATAGTATAAAGTGTGGATAAAGCCTGGAGCAGAACAATCCTTCCTGTATGGGAACCATGTGTTGAAATCTGGTCTGGGTCGAATCACTGAAAATACTTCTCAGTACCAGGGTGTGGTGGTATACTCCATGGCAGACATCCCTTTGGTGAGTAGAGATGTTCGCTATTACAAAAATCAAGGACTTTTTGATTTAAGAAAGATATATTTTCAGTCTATGTGCTTGAAAGACTGAATTCTCAGGGCCTTTTGAATTCCTCAAAGACAAGAACTGTAATTTTTTTTTAATCTTTGTTATTTTTTAAATCTTTGTTACACCCTCGGCATGGGTATATTAAATTACTTGAGTGTCTCTTCTTTTGAATCCTAGGGTTTTGGGGTGGCAGCAAAATCTACACAAGACTGCAGGAAAGTAGACCCCATGGCGATTGTGGTATTTCATCAAGCAGACATTGGAGAATATGTGCGGCACGAAGAGACATTGACCTAAAAAGAAATCATCACAAGGACTTTACAGCTGGGCTGTATGGAAGGGCCGAGCTTTGTTTCCTATGTTTGTGTAGACTCCACCATCATGCTGAATTTTGTCAACACTGTGACATCTTCAGGGACTTCTTAGTTTAATATTCTATCACTGACAAATGCAGGCTGGATTCTTATCATATAGAAATGGCTCCAAAATGGGGTTTCAGATCTTTGTGTTTGTGACTAGTATACTAGTTTTATATTTGAGTCAGAGTGCTTCCTGTTCTGAGTAACAGATTCTGAATCTTTGGAACTGAGGAGAAGAATAGCTTATAATTGTTATCTGTGATAACACTTTGTTTTCCAAACTCATGATAAAAACACAATGGATTTTCTGTTATTTATTAATATCATGAAAGATACAGATTGCCGTATCAGACTAGTAGGCCATGTCTGGGATCTTACAAATGAAATTTGTCTAAAATAGTAAGCCATTCATTCAGCTACTTTTCTATACAGTAAGTGCTGTGTGGTGTGGTTAAAACCCCAGTTCTGCCATCTATGAGCTGTATGGCCTTGGATAAGTTGTTCAGCTTTAATAAGCTTCATTTTCTTTTTCTGTTTTAAAAAACACAAAACTAACAGTACCGCTTTAGCTATCTACCTAAGAATGGTTTTTAGAATTGGAAATCATGATTGTAAAGCATCTAGCACAGTGCCTGGGAAATGATAGGTGTTTAATAAATGGTAAGGATTATTTTTATATTGCATATATTATGTATTTCTATTACTAAGTGTTGGGCCTTATGAATGTAATTTGATTATATGATCTTGCTTTTTATAAACTGTTTCTCGGTCTTTTTCTGGGATGGGATGATCCCAAGCTGAAATGTTTTTTTCTTCACTTTGATTTCATAAAACATAATTTCTTTTATGAACCTTTAGTTACCTAACTGGACTGGACTAAAAGCACTAATCAGAGACCCTGAAATAAGGACCAGGTGAAGGTGGCTAATACTTGTATTCCTAGCACTCTGGGAGGCGGAGGACAGAGGATCGCTTGAGCTCAGGAGATGGAGACCAGCCTGAGCAAGAGCGAGACATTATCTACTAAAAAAAAAAAAAGAAAAAGAAAAATTAGCTGGGCATGGTGGAGCACACCTGTATTCCCAAGCTACTCTGGAGGCTGAGGCAGGAAGACTGCTTGAGCCCAGGAGTTTGAGGTTGCAGTGACCTATGATGACGCCATTTACACTAGCCAGAGTGAAACTCTCTTTTAAAAAAAAAGAAAAAAGACTCTGAAATAAAAATTTAGCTTCTTTATCCTTTCCTATGCTTCTCAAAATTTTAAGAATTGTTAAAATATTTTTAAAAATTACGTTTTATAGACAGAAATTTTAAAGACTACCTGGATTGTAAAAACAATTTCTTTAATGAATATAGTGCTTGTTTTTAATTCCAAAGGTGACATCTCTAAAAATAAAACATTTTCAACTGGCCAAGCGTGGTGGCTCACACCTATAATCCTAGCATTCTGGGAGGCCGAGGCGGGCGGCTTGCTCGAGGTCAGGAGTTCGAAGCCAGCCTGAGCGAGACCCTGTCTCTACTAAAAATGGAAAGAAATTAATTGATCAACTAAAAATGTATATACAAAAACATTAGCCGGGCATGGTGGTGCATGCCTGTAGTCCCAGCTACTCAGGAGGCTGAGGCAGTAGGATCACTTGAGCCCAGGAGATTGGGGTTGCTGTGAGCTAGGCTGACGCCACGGCACTCATTCTAGCCTGGGCAACAAAGTGAGACTGTCTCAAAAATTTTTTTTCAACTGCAAAAAGGCACTCTACCAACTCCTGCTTTTATATACAAGCAAACTTGATTTTGGCCCATCTTTTTCTTTTATTTAAAATTAAAAACATGCCAGCCATGGCCCATCATTTTTTAACTCCTCTTCTTCTAAGCTTTTCTGTTAACTCCTAAGACTCAGTGAAGGTTAAGGGACTGCTATATGATAAAACAGTATTTTGATGGTAGCATTTAATATGTACTTTAGAAATAACCAACCTCAGAACTTTTACATTGTTATTTTATTGCCATTTTCTCTTTGTAGGTGAGTCCAATAGATGAAAATATTAACAAGAGAAATTGATTTTTTCTCATAGCTTTACAAAGCTTCTGTCAGCTTTGACTAAGTTTCTGCCCAGAAGAAAAGAGCTGTCGTCATCCTAGCTTAGCACCTGGGCTTCTTTGTGTCCATAGTTGTTGGAACATTGAAGAGACGCTTCAAGAAATACAGCTGCAGGATCCCAGAAAGAATAATTAAAAGGCTCTGGGCTGTTGACCACCAGTTGACATAGTTATAGTTTGATTGGAGAAGGAAAAAATCAGCCATTTTCCTCATCCGGGCAAAGTTGTAGTATCGCCACATGTGAAAGATATTGTTCTGTACCTTTCGTGTACTCTCCTATGGGAGAGAAAATAAAGAGATTTTTCCCCCCTTCTGCCATCTAGCCTTACGCGGATGCTCACTAAGTTATCTGGAAATTGAGTAATTTGCTCATAAGATTTTAAGATATATAATACTATTACAGTTGATTAATGCTGGTTTTACTGTATATGAAAAATGGTCTGGACTTTAGTGTTGTTTTTTAAACCCTCTGGTGCTGGGAAGGACTTTAGTTTTTTTTTTTTTAATTATAATGAAAAACTTCAGTGCTCAAACTAGAGAGCTCTTCCTAAAGAGCTCTAGATTTAGATATGTACTCTGCATATGATTTCTTCTACTCATCTCTGTATATGGTAGAAGACAAAGGCCTGCAGATTTTTAAGTTTTGCAGGCCATACTGTTTCTACTACTGACCTCTGCCGTTGCAGCACAAAAGCAGCCATAGACTATATAGCTGTCAAATGAGCATGACTCTGTTCCAATAGAACTTCCATTTACAAAAACAGGCAGTGAGCTTTTGTGCATTGTATAGATTTTCAAAGTGAGAAGACATCCCACAGAATGGGAGAAAATACCTTAAAATTATATGTCTGACAAGGGACTTGTATCCAGAATATGTAAATATTCCTACAATTCAACAATAAGGAGAGTAACCCAATTTTAAAACGGGCAAAGGATTTGAATCCACGTTTCTCCAAAGAAGATATACAGATGGCCAGTAAGAACATGAACAGATTCCTCAACATCATTCATTCATCACTAGGGAAATGCAACTCAAAACCACAAGATACTACTTCACAACCACTAGACTAACTATAATAAAAAAGGCAATAACAAGTGTTGGTGAGGATGTGGAGAAATTAGGATGCTTATACGTTGCTAATGGGAGTTTAAAATGGTTTAGCCACTGGAGAACAGTGATGGGTCCTCACAAAGTTAAACAGTTACCATGTTTTTTGTTTTTTTTTTGAGATGGAGTCTCACTGTGTTGCCCAGACTAGAGTGCCGTGGCGTCAGCCTAGCTCACAGCAACCTCAATCTCCTGGGCTCATGCCATCCTCCTGCCTCAGCCTCCCGAGTAGCTGGGACTACAGGCATGCGCCACCATGCCCAGCTAATTTTTTCTATGTATATTAGTTGGCCAATTAATTTCTTTCTATTTTATAGTAGAGACGGGGTCTCGCTGTTGCTCAGGATGGTTTCGAACTCCTGACCTCGAGCAAGCCTCCCGCCTCGGCCTCCCAGAGTGCTACGATTACAGGCGTGAGCCACCACGCCCGGCCTTGTACTTTTTTCTTAACTGATAAACAATTTATATACCACATACCATTTTATTCTATTTTATTTTTTGTAGAGATGAGGGTCTTGCTGTGTTGCCTAGGATCGTCTTGAACTCCTGGCCTCAAGTGACCTTCCCACCTCAGCCTCCCAAAGGACTAGGATTACAGATGTGAGCTACCATGCCTGGCCCATATACCATTTTTAAGTGTACAATATAAAGTACTGATATATACAATGATGTGGATGAACTTTGAAAACATGCAAAGTGAAAGAAGCTAGACACAAAAGGTCACATATTGTATGATTCCATTTATATGAAATGTACATTGGGCAAATCTATAGAGATAGAAAGTAGAATAGTGACTGCCAGGCTTGGGGAAGGTCATAGGGGAATGGTGACTAATAGGTACAGGGGTTTTGGGGGGTGTGATGAAGCTGTCCTGGCATTAGATGCTGGTGATGGTTGCATGACTTTGTGAATGTACTAAAAACCACTAAAGTGTCCACTTTTAAATGGTATAAGATATATCAATTAAAAAAAAAAAAGGCAGTGGGCCACATTTGGCCCATTGGCCTGTGAGCCATAGTTTCCCAACCCTTGGAATAAAACGAGTGTGAAATATCAAGATCTCCAAGCCATAAAAATGTATTAAAAGATTAAAATCCCCTTGCCTATTTGGTTTCTACCCAAATGAACCCTCACTCGAATGGACTTACTCCCATAATTTTGATCTTCCCTCCAAATTTAAAAATCAGTTTTTATAGATGTTTCTCTCGCATAAAACACACTCCATTACCTCAATTGCATCCAGAGTATCATTCAGCTGTTTTCTTTCATTCTGTTTGTGGTCCATCTCAGGCTCTTCATAGAAGACTCCAAAGTTGAGGTACACTTGCACAGAACCAAAGTGATTTTGCTGATTTTTTAGACAAAGCTCATAAAAACCTGTAGGAATTCCTAGGTCATTAGCAAGTCTTTGGTCCCCCACCCTTTGTTAAGGTTCCTCTAGAGATACCTACTCTCCAGTTTTAGAATTGCTACTATAGCAGCTTCTTTTTAGGAAGTACAAAGATCCCACTTTTTACATGGAAGACACTGATCTTATGTGAAACTTATTACATATTAACTTAAAATGATTATATTTTGCCAAATTTCAGTAACTTTAGTTCTTTCCATACTGGACAGAAAATGTTTTTTTCCCTCTTTTCCAACCTGTAATTCCCATATCTCACATTAAGAAAACTGCTGCTCAACAGAGTTGAAATGGAGAGTATGGCATTTTCCTGCTCCTTATATACCTTTAGAGCTGGGGATGCCACCTTGAACTTGAAACTAGGGAAAAAATTGATGCATTCAATGTGAACGAAAGAAGCTGTCCCTGCTTGAGTAATTGCCTGCAAGGTGTTCTGTACAGTGACTAGCAGTTTGGGGATATCTACTGACTCGAGCTGGCTCTCCACGTGGGGTTGCCTCCCTTTGTGTGTGAGGGGGTAGGGGGAGTTGGAAGATCAGGTGGTGGTGGGATTACAAAGGTGTGGCAGCTTTTGAAAGTCCAAATGATTGAAAGGCATAGGATTGTCTGATGACCCTGTTAAGAAAATCTGTCTTTTTTAGTATACCTGGCTAGTAAAGAGGGCAGTTAAGACTGACTGGTGCTATCCAAAGTGGGACAGGCTTGATTTGGATATAGGAATTTTCTCTTTCTCCTTTCTTTCTCTTTCTTTCTTTCCTTTTCTTTTCTCTTTCTTTCTTTCTTTCTTTCTTTCTTTCTTTCTTTCTTTCTTTCTTTCTTTCTTTCTCTCTCTCTCTTCTCTCTCTCTCTCTCTCTCTCTCTTCTCTCTTTCTTATCTATTTATTTATTTTGAGACAGAGTCTCACTTTGTTGCCCAGGCTAGAGTGCCGTGGCAGTGGCATCAGCCTAGCTCACAGCAACCTCAATCTCCTGGGCTCAAGTGATCCTCCTGCCTCAGCCTCCTAAGTAGCTGGGACTACAGGCACGCGCCACCATGCCCAGCTAATTTTTTGTATATATATTTTTTAGTTGGTCAATTAATTTCTTTCTATTTTTAGTAGAGACGGGGTCTTGCTCAGGCTGGTTTCGAACTCCTGACCTTGAGCAATCCGCCCGCTTCAGCCTCCCAGAGTACTAGGATTACAGGCGTGAGCCACCACGCCTGGCCTGGATATAGGAATTTTCTAGCTGCTGAAGTGCTTTGTTGTGGATATTTCCCATGGCCATGCATGTTCTTTTGTTCTGAATCTGCTTTTAGTAATTCATTTAAGTATCCTGATGACTGGAAAGAAATGCTTCCTTGTAATAAATTTATTAATTGGAATTCTGTATTATATATGGGTCTCTGTTTTGGTCACTTTCCCAGAATCTGATCAGTTGGAGATGATGAGATAAAATTGATCTGCTGAACCCTACAATTATAATGGTCACCTGGAGACCTGACACCAAACTGCCAGGGGGACTAACTCTTGACATCCTTAGACATCGGCAGTCTCCAGGAACACTGGTTTTTGGTGCTAAAGGGTGATTTTTTTCCCTACTGTTTCACCATATCTATGTACTTCCTCATTATTTTCCCAATTTCATAGGAACCTATGATTATTATAATAGCTGGGGTGATGAAAACAGACCTGTCTCTTGAGTAGAGAAGTTAATCTGGCCCCGAACATCCTGGGAGGTGCCTATGAGGAGACCCTGTGGGGTATGTGCGGTGGCAACAACGTGTCGGTCATGTGACATCCCCACTGTCCTCTGAACCTGCAAAGACACATCAAAGAGGGAACAAAGACCCTGCTACGTCACTAAGATGCCAGCTGAGTGGTAAGAGTGACATCCCACAGTCATCAGCACAGGATACCAATCTGGGTTGGTACCGCCTAACCCCTGGGATTTGGAACTGAGTAGAGGATTCTTAGTTGTCACAGTGATGGTGTTGGGGAGGGGGACACAGCAAAGTTAAACATCTGCAATGTCAGTAGCGGTACAGCAGAACAAAGAATTGCTCAGAATGCTAACAGCACCACTGCAAATAAAGAAGTCATGTCTTGCTCACATGCCACAGCTGGTGTGGATTGGTTAATATATGTGATTCTGGCTGTAGAGTTCTTGAATGAACTTGGTTGTTGAGCTCCCTGGTGGTGTCCCAGATCTGGGCATTTCCTGCCTGGCAGCTCACACCTACGGCAGCAGGCACTCCATTGACACTCGTTCCCAAGCTGGATCTTGATAAACCCAGGCTACGGTGAGCTGACTAGAAGCTACCTTTCTAATATAAATTCAGAGATAAGAAAAAGCTTTGATACATTAATTTAAAATAAATTTTAAGTTCCAGTGTAGCAGAGTAAAATCAACATAGTCTATTACTATGTAAACAAAAATTAGAAAGTTAACAGGTTTTTAAGATAAAGAACAAAGGAGGCTGACACGGTGGCTCACACCTGTTATCCTAGTACTCTGGAAGGCTGAAGCAGGAGGATCATTCAAGTTCAGGAATTCAAAACTAGCCTGAGCAAGAGTCAGACCCTGTCTCTACTAAAAATAGAAAAAAAATTAATTGGCTAACTAAAAATATATAGAAAAAATGAGCCGGGCATGGTGGTGCATGCCTGTAGTCCCAGCTACTCGGGAGGCTGGGGCAGGAGGATCACTTGAGCCCAGGAGTTTGGGGTTGCTGTGAGCTAGGCTGATGCCACAGCGCTCTAGCCTGGGCAACAGAGTGAGACTCTGTCTCAAAAAAACAAAAAAAAAGAACAAAGGAAATGAACACACCCCTAACCTTAATATTGAGCTCACCATCCTTGAGCAGTGTAGTATAAGACCACAGTATGGATTAAAGTACTTGACCTGTGAACAGGTGACCTTCCTAAAAAAAATAGGATTGTCTGCCTGAATAGAGAAAACTTGAGCTGGTGACTCTCCAATTTGCTGGAGTTACCATTAAAGGGAGGAGAGCAGATGTTGCCCCCCCCCCACACCCATAAACTGAAGCAGCTTTCTCTGAAATCTCTGGATCAGTCTCCAAAGTACCATATTGTCTTGTTATAATATTTTAAAAATGTATTCTCTCCCCTCTCATCCCCAAATCCAAGTAAATGTGATGATTAGCTCTCCAGGGAGAGGCACCCTGTTTGTCCCATGGCTCTGAACATACTTCTAATAGCCTCTCATTTGGGAAGCCAAACCATATGTTTTAGGTCCTGTTGGTGATTATTCATGTTTCCCTCTAGCTCTAGTTTCCATTAACACGTGGGGAATCACAACATAATACAGACAGACAGACCTTGTTTTGGTCTAAAACTTGATCCACTTTACAAAAGGAAAAAACAAAACAAAAAAAGCCCCAAGTATGGCCAGAGGAGCCCACATACCTCATAACTGAAATAGAAGTATCCAGTATGGTGGGCAAATTGCCAAAAGCATTCTGTGCCTCCGGGAGGGATCATGATGGCAAAGTCATGTTGGTCAGCTCCGCGGAAGAGCAGCTGTTCCCCAGAGCCACTTAGGGGTTCTGTCTTCTGGCTCCTAGCAGGGGTCACTAGATTCAGAACCGCCAGCCCAGCCCCAAAGAGCAAAGGGAACATGCTGCTTTCTGGAGATGCCTCGGCAGGTGTACTGCTCGCAGCCCAGTGGGACCAAGTAGTTCAGACAACCGTGGGATAATCATTAACGCCATGAGTCACATTTAGGCCAACATCAGGGCCATGCATAGATATTCAATAATAGAACTGCCATGACATTCCCATTTTGGCTCACAGGAAGAGGTTTTGCCTTCACCTCAAAAGCTCAATGGCTTCCCAAACCTGAAGAGATATTTCCATCCATCCTTTGGGCTGTCATTTTTCAGTTCTTCTTGGGTAAATTTATTTACAACCATCTGAATATATTTTAAAAAGTTGGCTGGGGAGATGTTTCTCTTATTCATGTCAAATTGCTAGGGGATACCTATTGCTCCTATGAAATAAATCAGACACCTGTTTCAGCAGACTCTCTGCCAAATGCTATAGCTCAGAGCAAAGCACAGCATGTGTGTGCACAAGTTGGAATGGATGAAGAGTGACAAGAGAGTAGTCAAACCTCTCTGCTGACAGTCCTCATTCTGCTACCTTCCCCCTGACTGATACATCCATCTAAAGCTATCCAAACCCACTTAAAGACTATTATATTCAGTAACACTCAGTCTTTCTTCTTTTATTCATGACTTCTTCAGCACCCACTAGAAGAAAAAAAGAAAAAGAAAAAAGCTATACAAAACCCACTCAAAGACTATTATATTGTTCAAACCCTCAATCTTCTTTTATTCATGACTTCAACACCCACTGACTTCATGGCAGGTGCTGAGCTGAGAGACTTACCTACATCTTTTTTTTTTCTTTTTTTGAGACAGAGTCTCACTCTGTTGCCTGGGCTAGAGTGCTGTGGCATCAGCCTAGCTCACAGCAACCTCAGACTCCTGGGCTCAAGTGATCCTCCTACCTCAGCCTCCCAAGTAGCTGGGACTACAGGCATGCACCACCATACCCAGCTAATTTTTTCTACTTTTAGTTGTTTGGCTAATTTCTTTCTATTTATAGTAGAGACGGGGTCTCGCTCTTGCTCAGGCTGGTCTGGAACTCCTGAGCTCAAGCAATATTCCCGCCCTAGCCTCCCAGAGTGCTAGGATTACAGGCGTGAGCCACCACACTCGGCCTTACCTGCATCTTATTTTACTCTCACAACGGCCCCCTTCCAGAGGTGCTGTGAGCTCCCATCTCAGAGACAAGGACACTGACATTCAAGAGTCAAGTGACAGGCTCACAGTCCCACTAGCACACCTGGTAGAATTGGGGTCCTGAGGGGCGGGGTTATGCTCTTAACCACCAGGACCATGTTTCTCAAACTGGCAGTCTCTTGAGTTCCGACAATGTGTAAACATTTTCATTGTAGTCATCATCTTAAAAAACCCAATAGTGTTAGCAACTGCAAGCCAAGAACTGCTTCAGAATTCATCACATTGGCTCCAAGTGTCACAAGCTAATAAAGCAGAAAACAGACTTCATAAATGTGGTTCAGTTCTAGCAAAGGCCAAATGACATCACAAGCACTAGAGGCACAGTTACTCTGTGGCAGTCTCACTCAAGGGAAAGTAGAAGCTGGGATCATCTCTCAATGCAATGTGGCACAAGCCTCCCTCAATGAGTCCCACCACTGCCACAGTCCTAACACTACTCAAGTCATCAGCAGCAACTTGGACTCAGCAAAACAACCATCGGTTTGTGGAAAGTTTTATAGTTCTACAGAAACCGTGTAAGCATAGTTTTTTTTTTTTTTTTTTTGAGACAGAGTCTCCCTTTGTTGCCCAGGCTAGAGTGAGTGCCGTGGCGTCAGCCTAGCTCACAGCAACCTCAAACTCCTGGGCTCAAGGGATCCCCCTGCCCCAGCCTCCCGAGTAGCTGGGACTACAGGCATGCGCCACCATGCCCAGCTAGTTTTTTCTATATATATTACTTGGCCAATTAATTTCTTTCTATTTATAGTAGAGACAGGGTCTCGCTCTTGCTCAGGCTGGTTTCGAACTCCTGACCTTGAGCAATCCGCCCACCTCGGCCTCCAAGAGTGCTAGGATTACAGGCATGAGCCACCACACCCGGCCTACATAGTTTAACGTTTGTACACACTTCAGTAATGCTGTAACAACACTGAGGTTCCATGAAAAAATATTCGCGGACTTAGGCATTTCTCAAGTTTGAGAAAAACACTGGATATTTTGCTTCCCTAAATCCATCACCTTTCTACCTACAGAACACCATCTAATGATGTGAGTTGAGGGGAGAAAAGCTTCAGGATTCCAATCTGGTTTCGAGGGAGACCACACCTAGCTACAACCAGAAGGTAGCTGGACCAACAGTAGCTCAAGTTCTCAACTTCTCCTTGTGGTTTCACTTGGGGTTGGCTGACAGAAAAACAGTAGTACCAACTCTCCAAATGCACAGTTAATAAAGCTGTACAATGTTTTCAACTTATAACTAAAAGATGAATTTTAAAACTTTTAGCATTTTTTTATTGCAGCATATTATGGGGGTACAAATGTTAAGGTTATGTATATTGCCCTTTAAACTTTTGGCATTTTTTTAAACCTTGCCTTTTACTCAAGTGGAAAAGGGGGAATTCATTTGTCTCCAAAAAAAAACTATGTTATATGAGGTAAGGGACAAAAGAAGAAGAAACTTTGACATCATCTGTTTGACACAGCTTCCAAGGATCACAGCACCCAAAATAGTTTGACATCAGCTTTTTTTTTGTTCTTGAGACAGAGTCTCACTCTGTTGCCCAGGCTAGAGTGAGTGCCGTGGCATCAGCCTAGCTCACAGCAACCTCAGACTCCTGGGCTCATGCTATCTTCCTGCCTCAGCCTCCCGAGTAGCTGGGACTACAGGCATGCACCACCATGCCCGGCTAATTTTTCTATATATTTTTAGTAGTCCAGCTAATTTGTTTCTATTTTTAGTAGAGAAGAGGTCTTGCTCTCGCTCAGGCTGGTCTGGAACTCCGGAGCTCAAGCGATCCTCACGCCTCGGCCTCCCAGAGTGCTAGGATTACAGGCGTGAGCCACTGCAGCGGCCAACACCAGCTTCGAGACCAAATAGCTCAGCAAAGTCTTTTCAACCTTTTGCTACCTCCATCTGTGAATACATGTTGTGCTGCAATTAAACAGCTGCTTAAATTTGAGAGAAGCAAGACTTTAATGAAGAATGCTACAAGTATGGACGATAATTAGTTCTCATATTTTAAAAAAAGATTACAGAAAACACCTTACTGAAATTTTTTGCTAAAAAGACAGTCTTTAAGGATGTCCAAGAGAGACAGCAAGCACAACACAGTACAAAAGGAAAAGGGAATGTTGAATTGCAGTGCAAGACACTAACAAAGCACAAGTACGGAATTGGGTGGAAGCAACCACTTCATAAAGAATGAAACTAGGCATTTATATTCAATCAGGATTTTTTTTAAGCTTCAAAAGCCCAGCATAAGGAAGGGAATTGGGAAAAGAAGCAGGGGGCAGGGAGGGGAGGCTAAGCTTATCTACATAATCACTTTTACCAAAAAACACACTGGTTCAACCACATGAGAAATGGAGGATAAACCTGCCTACATAGCCCAGCAGATATTAAGAGCAAATGCCAAGGCAGTCAGGTCTAGGGTTGTCTTAACTGGCTAAACCATTTTTAAAGAGAACCTTACCATTCCACAAGGACTGGTCTCTCATCAACCCGGGCTCCCAACAGACAAAGTTCCTTTGCATTTGCATCACAAGGCCAAAACTTTATGTGAACAAGTTCACTCCAAATAATGCTCATGTTGCTGGTTTTAACAGGTCATGGAGTCGTAAGTGGCTCCTAATAGACTCCACCATTTTCTAGGAGAAGGTTCTACAGATTATCAGGGATTTAAATTTAAGCAAACCACTAAGTAAGGGAAACACTAATGATATTCTGGCACTGTACAAGCTGTGTGCCTGTCATCTCTGCCAAAGACATGGGTGGACTTGGCTTTGCTTCTTAGCTCCATGATCTCCAACAGTGATGAAGTGGAACTGGGACCTCCCCCATGTAGAAGGAGGTTGCCCAAAATTCTCATCCCAGCCCAGCTTCTGAAAGAAACAGCAGACTATCAGGGGCTATTATTAGGAACCATGCTCCTGTGAATTCTGTGGAAATGAAAGCCTGTTTCAGTTTATGCCAAGTCTTTTCATGGTCCGCCAGCGATCCTTAATCATCACAGCTGTTCGGTTAACAAACGGGTAATTTTTAGAAATGGCAGCCCAGTTTCCTTCCCCGTATTTTTGCACTCCATCCTTGATCCACTCGCTTTCTTCTACAGTCCACTTCTGAAAAAGAAAACAAAAGTTTTATCACAGCCTTTCTCTCTCCTTATGAACCTTCTCTCCAATACAACGAAGAGGTAAACTCAAGAATCCTAGGAGAATTGACTGAACCCCAAAGCAGGGTTTATGTTTTTAAAACATGGCATAATGAACACCGTGGATCTGGACATTTAATGATTCTCAATGTCCTGCCATTTCATCCTCAACTAACGATCACTTCTGCATTCCAAACTTCAAATGTATATATGTTGTTCCCTGTCTGGAAAGTATGTTAGGCTTCTGTCCTCCTAAGTTTTTCTTCCAGAAAATAACTATTACTTTAACTTAGTTTGAACTACCTGAAAATCTCAAAAAAGATTTTTACCAGGTACATGGGTAGTCTATGCTTATGAGCTGGGGGGCTTATTTTACCCCTGCTCTAGCCACACAACCAGTATTGGGAAAGAGAATTTTAAATTACCTGCTTTTTTGTTCCAGGGGTTGTATGATCTTCATCTGGTGCTGTTGGAAAACATTAAAAGTAGACTTATTTCAGAGATCACCTTTCTCTGTACAGATCATGAGAAAAAGATATAGAATGTCCCCAAAGGGAAAACTTCATTTAAATTTCACAAACATTGAAAAGAGAAAAAACATCACTAAAGGATAATTTTTGTCCTTTGTTTGCAAATGCCTGTCATTCAGCCCACAAGATTCTATACAATGCAAGTACTTTACATTAGACAGTCAATAAATGCTGGTTAATGATGGATTTTAGGCTTTTTAGTAAAACCAACTTTTTTTTTTTTTTTTTTTTGAGACAGAGTCTCACTCTGCCCGGGCTAGAATACCAATGGCGTCAGCCTAGCTCACAGCAACCTCAAACTCCTGGGCTCAATCGATCCTCCTGCCTCAGCCTCCCAAGCAGCTGAGAATACAGGCATGCATTACCACACCTGGCTAATTTTTATGTTTTTTTCCTTAGAGATGGGGTCTTGCTATGTTGTCTAGGCTGGTCCCGAACTCCTGGCAGCAAATGATCCTCTTGTCTTGGCTTCTCAAAGTGCTGGGATTACAGGTGTGAATTACAGCACCTGGCCATTACTTATTTTTAAATTATGAAGTATTACATAGTACAGTTGGAAGATATCTAAAGCTAACACATCTGGATTGCATTGGAAGTAGATGTTTTCTAGAACTTTTATATCATGTTGTTTTAAAATAGTTAATGTCATTTTTATTATTTTTCTGTTACTTCCTCCATTTTCCATGTGATCTTGATCTTGCCAATTATAATATAGCCAATAGCGAAAAAAAATTTAGCCAATGAAGGTAATTTTCAAGAACAAAACCTTTGAGATTGGCAAAGGATTACTACTGCCATGTTACAAAAGTCTTTAAAGCCCCCCTAAATTAAGGTTTAGCAAATAGTTATATCCATTAGAATACAAAATATGTGGTGGGAGAGATTCTAATGTAAATGCTGTGAAGTTATTAATTATGGAAAAGTAAAGTTTCTTATCTTTGAAAAAACATTTATATATAGAAACTGGAAAGAGATTTTTTACTTAAACAGGAAATACAGAGAATGAACTGTACTATCATTTTTTTGTTTTCTTTTTTTTTTTTTGAGACAGAGTCTCACTGTGTTGCCCAGGCTAGAGTGAGTGCCATGGTGTCAGCTTAGCTCACAGCAACCTCAAACTCCTGGGCTCAAGCAATCCTCCTGCCTCAGCCTTCCGAGTAGCTGGACTATAGGCATGAGCCACCATGCCCAGCTAATTTTTTCTATATATTTTTAGTTGGTCAATTAATTTCTTTCTATTTTTAGTAGAGATGGGGTCTCACTCTTGTTCAGGCTGCTTTAGAACTCCTGACCTTGAGGGATCCTCCTGCCTAGGCCTCCCAGAGCGCTAGGATTATAGGTGTGAGCCACCACGCCTGGCCTGGAATGTTAATATGACAGTAACATATATCTATACTTTGGCAAGCATCAAGAAAAGGCCAAGGAAGATATTGCTTACCCTGAACTGAAAACAGGTTTTCTTCTTCCATCCAAGTCTCTTTTTCTTCAACCCCATTAGAGCCGTTCCACTTGCCTTTGGATCCTCTGAGGGAAGATCAAAGAGAGGACACGTATCAAATAGCCACACTGGACTGTCCCATACTCTGTCCTTGGCTCACCTGCAACCCTGTACTCCTCCCTGTTCTGCTGTGACCACACTCAAGGTCCCCTTACACACAACTCTCACACCCACTGTCCTTTCTCCTGGGCTGGCTAGGCATCTCCACATAACATCCCTCAACTTCAGCACTGAGTACATCACTATCCCCCTCCAAAATCTGTTCATTTGCCTGGTTTTTTGTTTGGTTTTGCGTTTTTAAAGGTCTCAGTATTCTTCTAACCTAGAAACTGCAAACTCTACCCTCTCTTCCTCAGACATGCCGTATTCCTATCTGGATAGATCTCTTCTCCCTCCCTGTTCCCCTCATTTAAGCCTGTGGTGTCTTTTGCCAGTATTACCCCAGCCTCTTAACTGGAGTCTGCCGCTAGCCTCTTGCCCTTCCAAAGCCATGGGGACAATCATGCTAAAATTACCACATCCCTCCTCTCTTCCCGGATGGCTTTTCATTGCCTCAACAATCCAGTCTGGCCGGGTGCGGTGGCTCACGCCTGTAATCCTAGCACTCTGGGAGACTAAGGTGGGCGGATTGCTCGAGGTCAGGAGTTAGAAACCAGCCTGAGCAAGAGTGAGACTCCGTCTCTACTATAAATAGGAAGAAATTAATTGGCCAACTAATATATATAGAAAAAAAATTAGCCGGGCATGATGGCGCATGCCTATAGTCCCAGCCACTGGGGAGGCTGAGGCAGAAGGATTGCTTGAGCCCAGGAGATTAAGGTTGCTGTGAGCTAGGCTGACGCCATGGCACTCACTCTAGCATGGGCAACAAAGCGAGACTCTATCTCAAAAAAAATAAACAAAACAATCCAGTCTGGCCCTAGTCAGTGTCCTACCCACTGCTCCCCACCACACCCACACAAACAGCAAAGCCACGCTGTTCTACTCCTCCCTCCTAGAAGCTCTGCACTTTCCTGCCTCTCCATATCCTGTTCCTTCTGCTTGTAAGTCCCTTGCTGGCCAAATGAAATCCCAGTCACCTTTCCAGGCCCTGATTCCTAGTGAAGCCACAGCAGGATGCTTCCACTGTTTTTCACAATGTACCCAGAACCAGGAGACCTCGAAGGCAGGAGCTACATCTTCCTTTGTCTATCCAAACACCTAGCACAGTAGCACATACCCTAACATAAACTAGAGATGTATCAGCTCAACTAATACGGGGATTATCAAAGAGTCACAAAGCAATTACACCATCAAAGATTAGAGTAATAAACAAGAATCTTTCCTGTGAAAATGAAATATTAAGCACTTGACTGTAGGCAAAAAAAGTCCCAAAGTTGAAAAATAATGTAAAACCTAATTATTAAATGAAAATTATAGCTCATCTCTCCTAATCAACTTTAACTGCGTTTACGTGATTAATAATATAAATGCCCTGGGAATACAGCACAAATCTGAATCATAACATCTTTTACAAAACATGAAAAGTATCTGAATTAAGAGTTTTGAAGAATTTATATAGATCAAAATGACCTGCAAAAGTTGACCAAGGGAGCAGAGACAAAATTCTGTCTCCCTACCACCACCATGAAAAAGAAACTTATTTTTAACGCCGTCTAGGAATTTTGCAAATGAATCATGAAAGTAATTTGATTAGTAAATATACAGGCTTGAACAAATTCCTTGGGTTCCATCAGTTTTCTATGAAATTACCTAACCAAGTGGCTGAGACAAATGGTGGACTATTTCCTTTCCCTTCTTTTTAAATTGGATCACATCCCCTAAAATGTTGAGAATAATTTGCTTGAGACAAGGTGAAAAAAAATTATATAAGGTTTTTCCTTTTTAGGATATTACTGTGTTAATTACTATTTATAAATCAAAGTCAGATAGAGTTTTTCTATCTGCTTATCTCAGTGCCCAGATAAACCCATTTGAACCTCAGTGCCCTGCTGGCCCAGCATTTTCCCTGAGTAGCTGTCCACTCTTCCTGCAGACAGTGTTTGCAGGTCACTTTAGTAACTTTCCCCTCATCTGAGCTCTCATCATTATTACCTGTACAAATGTCTTGGTAGTTACTTTATGGGACCTATGAAATCTTTCACATAATAGTGTTACGTTGACTACTTCTCTGACTTCTCACGTGGAAGGGACTGAGGTCTGATTCCTCTTCCTATTTGTTTGGTGGCTGAGTGGTGCCGGGCAAGTCAGGCCACTTCTGGTTCTTGTGCTCCTCACTGGTGAAGTTGGAACTTGTGAAGAGCAATGGTCTATCAAGGGTTGGCAGACTATAGTCTGTGGCTGCTAGTTTTGTACCAGAAAGCTTGGGCTAAGAATGGTTTATAAATTTTTAAAGGATTATGAGGAGGAAAAAAAAAAATATATATATATATATATATATATGACAGAGAATTTATACGGCCTACAGTGCCTAAAATATTAATCCTCTGCTGGCCTTTTACAGAAGTTTTGGGGGTCACCCCTTAAAATGCAAGAACTAAGAATCTTTATTTGGTTAATAAATACCTGGAAAGTACTTGCTATGTGCAAGGTGCCATGGGAGATATAAAAACCCAGGGTTGTGGCCCTGCCCTCCAGGTGACAGCCTCTCACCCTGCCTTCTCCCTCCCTACTCCAGGGGGCAGCAGTCGCCAGCCCCTCCTTTCCTCAGTGCCTATTCAGAAAACCTCAGTGGTGTCTCATCAGGCCTTCCTATTAGTTGTATTAGAATGAACTGGGGCATAGTTAGAAAAGCAGATTACAGTGCATTCTCCAGCCTCTTCTAATTCAGTAGTCAGGAGCCTGGGAGTGTGCACTTTTGGAACATTCCACAGCTAACTTTGTCATGAAGCCCAGTTTGAAAACCTCTGCCTGATACACAAATAGAAACTCTCAAGATCTTTCTGTGGAGGTAAAAAGAAAAAAAATTTATTTACATAAATAAATAAATAAAATTAAAATCAAAAATAATAGTAAAAAAAAGAAACTCTCAAGATCTGGCCCATCTACCCATCCATACTCTTCTCCCTTCCTTCTCTCCTGTGCACTATATTCTACCATACAGACTACATGGAACCTTCGGGAACATACCAAGCTTTCTCTTGTCTGTATGTAAGGAGTTCCCACTGCCTAGAAGCCCCTGTCCTCCGATATGCTTGATGACTTCCTACTTAACCTTTAACGCCAGCTCAAAGTTTGCTCCTCTACAGGTTTGCTCCACTTAAAACTTTCCTTAGCAGGCTCAGCTCTTCTTCCCATGAGCTCCCAGGGCACCTCACACAGACTTCCTTTAAAGCAGGGATCAATGGACCCCATTTTTTCTGTAAAGGGACAAATAGTATTTTCAGCTTTGCAAGCATTACTGTCTCTGTCACAACTACTCAACTCATTGTCATTGCACCAAAAGCCACCCTAGAATATACATAAATGATGGGTGTGGTATGTTCCAATAAATCTTTATTTACAAACACAGGCAGCAGGCAGATTTGGCCCAAGGGCCATAATTGGCCAACCCCTGCTTTAGAGCACTCATCATACTTCATACCCCTGACATACAAGAGAGGGGGGTATGTCTGAAGCGCTCACAAATCCTCCTACTTACAAAATCACTGTAATCCTCACCTGTTCATGGGAGCAGTACCTACACTTCACAGGATCGCTTTGAGGAGTCAATGAGATCATGCATCAAATGAGAATAATGTGTGTGGAGCTGCATCTGCTGTCCATCAGCTATGCCCTTTTGCCAGCCAACGACTCACTTCCAAATTCAAGTAGTGGTGCACATAGTGCATATTTGTGCCTAAGTATAACTCACTAATCAGGTGCCACAGCCCTTTGAGGCACCTAGTACAAGGCCTGCCAGAGCATAGGTCCCCAAATACAACATAGAGCAGGGGTAGAGATGGCCTTGGGAGATCAGTGAGGTGGATTACTTACAGCAGGGGTGACCGGGGAAGAATCTATGGAGGGAGAATTTTGAGAGACAACGTGGTGTATATGCTAAATAGGCCATGGGCTTTTGTGTCAAGACTCACTTGGATTAAAAATCCCAGAGCTCAACTGTGCTACTTTCAATTGTGTGACTTCAGGCAAGCGAATAACTTTTCTGAGTCCTCCTTATCTATACAATGGGGTTAATATATCACCTCACAGAGTGAGGATTATAGAGATTTGGTAAGACAATACATGAAAGCACATAATCAACAACAGCTTCCTTCCCTTTGAAGGATGAATGGGATCTGGACAGGCAACAATGGAGGGATGGGAGTCCGCTGTGGGGAATGAGAGAAAGCAAAAGTACAGTAGTAGAAACAAACACAATGTGTTCCAGACAGAGTAAGCAGACCAGTTTGCCTGGAGGGTGGATCCACAGCAGGGCACAGAGAGTAGCAAAGGCCAAGGTGGGAGTCATGATGTGGGGGCAAAATTAAGGTATTCCAATGACTGTCCCAAAGTACCTAGCAGAATATGGGAAGTCAATAAGTAAATATGCCAAGTCTCACAAGCTCCTAAAAGGTACAAAACTATAAATATTCATCAGTCTCTTTTAAAGATCAAAGGATACTGTGGCCTAATTCAAACAAATTTCCTTTCATAGCTAGACTAACATTTAATAGTCAAGACACTTGGATGTTGGCTAAAAATGAAAGCAGCGATGAGCAGGAGGCTCTGAAACCTTTCCATCCTCACTCATGCCCTAGTGCAATGCTTGAAGCCCAAGTTTAGAGCTTCAGAACTGGCAGGGACAGCTACGTCGTCACTCCCCGCTCCTGAGTCACATTCTAGCAGTCCGAGCAAGCCTTGGTGGTAAATAACTTAGCTGAAAGTTACTTCATTCATGGAAGTAATACAGGTCCAACCAGAACCACCAACCAGCCCCAAAATTTCTACAAAGAAGGTCTTCATACTTGGGATTCTTCTCCCCTGGCAGGGGCTGGTTGAGAACGGTGGGCTTCGATCGTGATGCTGGAACCTCCTCGGAGGAGTTGAGGCCTGGGCTTGGCTCAGTACTCTGACTGTCCTCCTCCAAAACCAATCTGCTTATTGTCATGCGCTTGTTCTTGGGCTGCAGTTCTGAGCCACCCTCACCCTCAGCAGGGACTGAACTTTCATTTTCATCTTTTCTCAGTCTTTTGTTTTTGAGGGCTGATGATGATACAGGCGCCTGACTAGGAAGTACCAGATCTTTCTGGTCCAGTTTTGCAAAGGCTGCCTCAGAATCCTGTGCACCAGACAGAGTCTTGAAAGCTGCCTTCAAAGTGGTAATTCCAATGGTGGTTGGAGGATTCCGTAGCTGCCTGCAAATAAAGCCAATCAGTTTTATTTTGTTGATAATTATCCAAATAGCCACAACTTTTTTGAAGTTTGAAGCTTTAAATTAGATAGAGGACTCCTCAAGCTAAGGACTCTCCATTTGAAAAAAAAGGAGAAGTCAGGCACAGTGGCACATGCCTGTAATCACAGCTACTCAGGAGGCTGTCACAGGAGGATCACTTGAACCCAGGAGTTCAAGATCAGTCTGGGCAACACAGCAAAAGTTTGCCTCAAAAGAAAAGAAAATAGGCCGGGACACAGTCGCTCACACCTGTAATCCTAGCACTCTGGGAGGCCGAGGAGGGAGGATTGCTCAAGGTCAGCAGTTCGAAATCAGCCTGAGTAAGAGTGAGACTCCGACTCTACTAAAAATAGAAAGAAATTAGCTGGACAACAAAAAATATATAGAAGAAAATATTAGCTGGGCATGATGACGCATGCCTGTAGTCCCAGCTACTTAGGAGGCTGTGGCAGAAGGATCATGTGAGCCCAGGAGTTTGAGGTTGCTGTGAGCTAGGCTGACACCACAGCACTCTAGCCCGGGCAACACAGGGAGACTCTGTCTCAAAAAAAAAAAAAACACAAAACAAAAGGAAAGAAAAGGAAAAAAAAAATAGAGAGAGAGAGTTTGGCTTGACACCACCTTTATTTATAAAAGCCTCTATAGGCCGGGCGCTGTGGCTCACGCCTGTAATCCTAGCTCTCTGGGAGGCCGAGGTGGGCGGATCATTTGAGTTCAGGAGTTCGAGACCAGCCTGAGCAAGAGCGAGACCCCATCTCTACTATAAACGGAAAGAAATTAATTGGCCAACTAAAATATATATAGAAAAAAATTAGCCGGGCATGGTGGCACATGCCTGTAGTCCCAGTTGCTTGGGAGGCTGAGGCAGCAGGATTGCTTGAGCCCAGGAGTTTGAGGTTGCTGTGAGCTAGGCTGACGCCACGGCACTCACTCTAGCCTGGGCAATAAAGTGAGACTCTGTCTCAAAAAAA
>VSMD01030507.1:0-23170 GCA_008750895.1 Mirza zaza
CCCCCCCCCCCCCCCCCCCCCCCGCAGGCTCCCTGCCGCCTCTCTCAGAGCCTCGCTCCTTCGCCTCCCTCCGCCGGCTCCGCCAAGAGCCAGAAGCCGCCCTCCGGCTCGAGCGTTCCAAGTTTCGACCTCGGGGACTGGGAGACGGCTGAGCTGGCGAGACCTGGGGAGGGAGTCGAGGAAGCGGGCGCCGAAGGCCTCAGCCTGGAACGCACAAGGGCTGTGCGCTCCGCGGAGCTTTGCAGAGGCCACAGCGGCGGGGGCGGCCCTGCGGGGCGCTCCGGGAAGACGCGGGACCCAGCTCCCGCGGACGCCTCGCGTCCCGGCCTGGGGCCTGGCGCCTCGCAGCGCGGGCCAGGGACCAGACGAGGGCAGTTGGGGCGCGCTCCTGGCTTGGCTTCTCTACGCAGAAGGCACCTGGGGGAGCGGCGGTGCGACGCCAGGGCCCGGGATGGCCCACCCCCGTCGCTCCAGCCCCCAGGCCCGGCGCCTCTGAGCGGCAGGTGCAGGCCCTGGCGGGAGCCAGGCATGGAGCGGGAGTGGCCCCGGGACAGACGCAGAGTGGGATGATTCAGGTCAGCCCACACCTTAGAGACGTGACCCGAGGTGCCACGGCAACGTGAACAAGACCAAGGGCCTAGCCAGAAAGGCGCGGGAGCCGTCTGAAAGGCCACGCGAAGGCAGGACGAGAGGGTGAACGTCTGTAGCCTGTGGACTGGAGCCCAGGCGAGGAAAGTGGGACGCTCAGGACCAGGACTCTGAAGGAGACAATGCCAGTGCTTCGGGCCGATGGCAGCCCAGGAGACAGCGGGCTGGGCCCTCTCCCTTCCTGCTCCCGGCCAGTGCTCCGCAGACAGCTGCCGCAGGAGGGCGCGGGGCGCAGCGAGGCTCAACTGACTCACGTGAAGCTGTCACAGAAAGAGAAGCCTTGTGAGTTATGGCTGTCGTGGGCTGAGTCGTGTCCCCCACCGCCAAATGCACGTGTTGGAGTCCTAACCCCCAGTGCCTCAGAATGTGACTCTACGTGGCGATAGGGTCCTTGCCCGTGGAATCAGGTAAGATGAGGTCGCACTGGAGTAGGAAAAGGGCCCTTCATCCAATGTGACTGGTGTCCTTACCAAAAGAGGAAATCTGGGGGTGGACCCACACAAAAAGGGCCATAGGAAGAGGAAGGCAGGGACTGCAGGCTGCCTCTGCACAGGGAGGGGACCGAGGAGTGCCCGCAAACCACCAAGGCAGGGGAGAGGCCGGGAGTGACCCCTCACAGCCTCAGGAGGAACCAGCCCTGCCCACACCAGCCTCAGACCTCTGCTCTCTGCGACTGTGAGACTGTGAAGCCACTCGGTTTGCGGCACATGCAACCTCAAGGCCCTGCGCGTGGAGCGTCAGCCCCTGTGGGGGTGAGCGAGGAGAGATGTTCCAGCTGGTCGGACAGCAGAGAACAAGAGAGCCTGGGCGTGAACTGGAGAAGAACAGGGCCGGCCCTGCTCTCTCAGCATCCCGCTCCATCTCCTGCCGAGTCAACACCTCTTTCTGGCAAATAGAAGGCTACCTGGCCCAGGAGCTGCAGGTGGCCCGGGCGGGTGCTGGGCTTCTGGGCCTGTGGAACTGGGCAGCACGGGCAGAGCTTGTGCCACCACACACACCCCGGTGCAGGTCAGCACCCTGGATCTGACACCAGGATGTAGAGTGACCATGGAGTCTGTCCCCAGACCTGTCCCAACCTCCTCTGGCCTGTAACATTGAGAGAGAAGGCACAGTCCCCACCTGCGGTTGCTGCCATCCCTCATTCAGCCCTGATCAGAACCGGCGACACACTGCGACATGCTCAGGCAAGGGAGTTTCTGCAACAGGGTAAGGTGGCAGCCCTGTCATTCCTGGAGTCTGATTGACCCGGTTTTTAATCTCAATTCTACCATGGATGAGATTCGCAGCTGCGGGCAATCAGTGAACTCTTCTGAGCTCTGGACACAGGACAGGGTCTCATGAGCATTGCCTACGACCACCCACCCACAGCACCTGCCACAAGTGTGATGGCCCCTAGCTGTCGTCACCGGTCCTCTTGCTTCATCTCCTTCTCTGAGAAGTGCACAGATGCTCCCTGCTCAGTGTTGGGGAAGCTGGGAGGGCCACATCCTTGTCCTAAGAATGGCCGCCGAGCTGCCCCTGGGGCTGTCCGGGAGCTGGCCCCTAGCCCCGCAGACGCAGCAACAAAGCCAATGAGCTGAGTGTGTTCAGTCCTCTGGTCTGTATTTAAAATGTGTTTGATGCTGTTTTTTGTCTTTTTAGGACATTCTGCGTGTGCGAGAATGACCCCAACATACATTATATCTTTCAGTAAAAACAACGGTGTTTCAGTGGTTTCACCAGCCAAGCCACTCGACTCTCGCATTACAGACTCTCATGACGTCCCTTGGTAGGCTAGTGTTTAAGATTAGATTTATCCACTTATTTACACACATACTCTGGTGAGTTTGAAGATTTGGGAGCAGGTCAAGAAGAAAGACAAGACCACGAGAGGGCGGCAGCACTCAGCGCGCCTTGCGCAGACTGCAGGGGGCAGGGCCCACGCAGGAGACCTCCGGGGAGCAGAGGGCTAGGAAACTCCCAGGCAGGGGGGACCAGAGAGGGGGTTCACGGGTCTCGGGGAGACACTCAGCAGCATGAGTGTCTGGGTCAGAGAGCTCCCGAGAGCAGCAGCCACTTGGGGTCTTTTCCAGCCCCAGGTTTGCCGTAGCTATGGCTAGAGGCTGTGGACTGCAGCTTCACAAACCACGCAAAGCAGCGGGGCTCTGATGGGCGAAAGCGGTCTGGGCTGCATTCAAAGCTATTGATGTGTGAGAATTGAGTTTGGTGCTGGCCAGACGTGCGTTAACCGTCCTGGGCTGCGGTGCAGAAGTAGAGTGCGGCCGACACGGGGCTGTCTTTGACCCCTTCACACAACACGCCCTGCAGGGAGCTGCACGCAAGGCCGTCTGCCCGGCCGCCTCCCACCGGCCGCATCCTCTCCTGCCATGACGGCTCAAGGGACGAGCCTCGCAGCTGCCCGGGTGAGCCCACACACTGCTGTCTCAACTAGCCCAAATCCTTGGTCGTCGTGAAGGCAAACTGAGTCCCCACAGCAGCAGGAGGAAAAGCAGCAACGGCAGCACGAGCACCCCAGAAGCCTGGGGCAGGGTTGTCACTGGCGTCACCAACAAGGCCGCGCCCCTACACGCAGCTCTTAGGCTCCTGCCCAGGTAAGAGCAGAACAGAAGACACAGGACATTGAAGATGGATAAGCCTCTACCCCAGCTCACAGAGCGATTGTGAGCTGACAGATGCTTTTGTCGTCTCAGGGAAGCCCGAGGACCATTCGCTTGGAGCATCTCATCCAATGACTCTCCTAGTTGGTTATAAAACTAAAAGTGAAAATAGTGCCATCCTAGGTAAGATGCCATTGATTATAAGATGCTCCTTTACTTGATGTATAAAATAAATACATAAAAATAATAAAAAAAAAACAACACTGACATTTAAACAATGATGGTGGTATAACACATCTGATTGTTCGTTGTTAAATATGAAAACAATGTTTTGGAATTGATGGGATTTAGTAGTAAAAACCACTCCCTGGTGTGAACCCCTGGGCCTCCTTCGGCCTCTTTCCCATCCCACACCCCCCACTCTGTCGCGACAGGGAAGGTCTCTAAGACCCTCTGCCCCTACAGCCCGTGGTCGTGGTCCAGCCCCTTCTCACGGAGGCTCAGTGCCCTCTACAGCCTAGACCCCGGGAGGCGGCATCCTTGGGGCAGTGTCGTCAGAGGGTCGCCGTGCCTTTCAGATGCCAGGAGACAGCAGCACTTGATTTTCTTTAAACTAGAACACACCTGGAATATTGTCATTTATACAAGACTGGAGTTCCTCACTCACCAGGACTGCAGGTGGCAGCAGCCCCAGATTTAGGACCAGGACAAAGGTGGGGAGAGTTGGCCCCGCCTGGAGGGGCCACCGTCTGCCACTCGACAGAGTCAGGACCGGAGGGCGTGTGTTGGCCTCCCGGCCTCAGGCTCTCCCATGCAGCCACCCCCAGCCCTGCCAGCCCTGCCTGCTGCGGGTTTCTGCTTCCGCCCTCGCCGTCTGGGTCCCCCGGCAGCCTTTCACTCTGGGCGTCGGCCCTGCGCCCACGCTGGAGCCCTGGGGAGATTTTCAAAACTCCGGATACCTTGGCCCCGCCCCACACACCGTAAGTGAGGGTCCCTGGCCCGGACCTGGGCACCGCTACAGGGTCCCCAGGTGTTCCCATGCGCCCGAGTTAGTGCTCACGTTCTCACTCAGTCGTTCTCAGCCTCAGCTGGCTGGCGGGTAGAACCACCCGAGAGCCTTTGAAACACAGACGCGTCGCCTAGGGCGGACGCAGGCCTGGGCTTTGGAGAGCTGCCTGGTGGCTCCAGCGCCCGCGACTGCGGTCTGAAGACGCCTGTCTTCCTGCCCCTCCTCCACACGGCAGCCAGAGCGACCTGTGCAGCAACAGATCCGGTCTTGACGTGGGCCCTTATGCTTTTACGTGGATCGGAGCCCACACCTCGGCCTCTAGGACTGTCCCGACGTGCGCCCGGCCTCCAGCAGGGCTGCGGGGAGGCGAGCTGCTCACCGGGCTCCAGGGCTGCGAAGGCGGAGTGGGAGCGCAGTGGAGCGGAGGCCACGCGGCCTGGGAGCCCAGCAGGAGCGCGGGCCGGGGAGAGGGGCCCTGGAGCGGGCAGGCGGCCGCGGTGGGACAGCACGGCCACGCTCTGGCGGGGTTGTTCCCAGGGCTGGCCCTCGCTCGCCTGCGGCGCCTGCTCTTCTCTGCTAGTCTGTTTCGGCTCCATCTGCGGGGTCAGGACGGCGCTTGTCTGGCACGTTCAACGAGAGTCTGCGAGGCACCGAGGAACGCTGGCTGGGGCAGGGCACTGGGGCCCCGGGGAGGGGCAGCGCCTCTGCTAGGTGTGCGTGACCGCCCGATCCGCTCCGGGCTGAGAGCTTAAACTCTGTCCTGCGCACAGCGAGGCGTCAGTGGAGGGTGCTGAGCGGGAAGGGACGGGCCAGGTCCGTGCTCTGAAGAGACAATCATGCTGCAGTGCGAGACGGCTCGCAAGTGCCTGACCCGAGGACAGCGCGCTAGCTGCGGACTGATTTTAGGAACGGAGGCCTGAAGGGATGACGGCAGAGGAAGCGAGGCCCCAGCGACTGGGACGCCAGGACTCTGACCCGGGCTGGGTTCGGGGGCCAGGGCTGAGCTCGAGAGTGCAGTGGCAGCTGCCCTGGGGCTGTGAAGCGAACCACATGGGACAGCCAAAAACTGTGAAGGGACCACAGCAGGCTGGGGAGCCTAATAGGCCATCCACATGAAGGGCCCCACAGAACCCACTCTGGGCCTCTAGTTCCCCATCTGTAAAATGGGGATGATATGGGTACTGAGCTCACAGGCTCTACCAGGCACGTATCTGAGCACCTGATACACAGTAGGCACTCGTGACGTGTCAACTGCTGTTATTATTCCAAATCAAAGGGGCTACAGCTGGGTCAGGGGAAGCGGGCAGGTTGGGTGGGTGGGTTGGAGGTGGAGCGGGGGAAGCCCTGAAGTCTGGCCCTGACTGCAGGCGTGGGGCAGCGTTAGGGGAATCGGGTGTTCTGCCCACAGGGGAGACATCTGAAGTGGACCAGAGGAGAGGGGGAGTCAGGGATGGCTCCCAGATTCCAGAGCCACTCCCCGAGCACAGAGGGAGGTGTGAGCTGGGAATAAACGGCCACCGAGGTCAGAGGTCCCCACCCACGAGGAGCCAGTGGGAGGCATGGCCTTGGGAGTTCAGCAGGAAGCAGGAGGTGGAGGCGGAGCGGAAGAGCGTGCAGAGCACGAAACCCAAGGGCGGAGGACAGAGCCCCGGAACGGTGTCCAGGCGAGGGTAGGAGGAGAGATGCTGGGAGAGGGTTAACGAATGGTGGGTGGAGGGTGGGGTGGCGAGGAGAGAGCAGTGGCACCAGGAGACCGGCTCCAAAGACAGGATGCCGGTTCAGTGACTGTGTGGGTGGGTGGGTGGGTGGTCATGGTCAAGTGCTGATGGAAGCCCCCAAAGACAAGGACTGGGGAACACCCCCTTGGCTTGGCCGTGTGGTGGTCACTAACCACCTCTGGACAATGTCGGGAAAGCATGCAGCAGCCGCGCAGGGGTGCAGTGGATGTGAGGGTGGGTGGTGGCCCAGCCTGCAGCCAGCAACCTGGCGGTGGAGGGCAGAAAACACAAGGTGTTTGGGAGGGCGAGGCGGGTCGGAGGGTCCCGCTCCAGGGTGGGAGAGCCCTGACGAGGGTGAAGTGCTCATGGGAGAGGAGACGAAAGCGCTGAGGACCCAGCAGGGAGAGGAGGTCCCTGTGTGTGGGGTAAGAAAATAGGCACAGACTAGGAAGCCCCAGGACGCTCCAGGGACCCTGGGGCGCAAATGAGCGTGGGCCTCGGGAGGAGCGGAGGGGAGACAGACAGACCGCCGTCTGCACAGACCCCACGGTGCTCGCAGACAGGCCCTCGGGAGGCTTCTGCTCTTGGAAGAAGAGGAGCCAAGTCCGAACAGAGGAAGCTCCTGTCTGCGCCTTGTGCAGGGAGAGGCTTTAGGCTGTTTTGCATCCAGCCTCTCACCCGCCCTCTTAGCGCAGAGAACATTTGTCCATGGCTGAGCTGTGGCTTCTCGTTAAATGTGTTTTCAGGAAACTTTCTCCACCAGTATTTTCGAAGAATATAGTGAGTGTGAGTGTCTGTGCATGTGTGTGTCTATGTGTGTGTGTGTCTGTGTGATTTCATCTTATTTAAAATTTCCGTCAGGAAAATGAAGACATACAGACTGGTAATGGAAAGAAATGTTCACCCTCATAACAGCCTGGCATGGAGGAGCGGGCAGCGGCTCTGTTGCATGTTCCGTGTGTGTTCGCCAGGGAGTGTGTAATTGGCATGACGGCGAACACTGAGGAATTCTCTCTCCCTCCAGGTCCCTCCTCATTAATTGCACTTAACTTTCATGGAAAAACTTTTCCCTGAAGCGTTCCACGATCTGAATCAGACTTGGAGGGAATCTTTTGGGGGAAAAGTGAGCTAAAACTGTTCCAACTGTTTTTGATTGCTGGGATGTTGAAAAGCACGTGCGCACGCGCACACACCCCACTCCTCTTTGAAAGAAAAGGAAGAAAAAACACTGACCTATTTTTACGCTTGTGTAAGTCCCTGAGAGTGGAGCTGTAAACTCCAAATTCGGCAAAGCCAGGGCTGACATCTTTGAAGAGGCAAATCCAGCTAGCTAAAAAAAAAGGCCACAGACATCACAAAAGTTTAAAATCCTGCATCTGAGCCTACAGAGGGAAACATTTCCTACCCAGAATTCCAGCAAACCTCATTATAGGAGCCCTACTGAACAGCTTCAGGGATGTTGCCAACTGCCATTTCTTTTCATTAAAAATGAACCTGGAGAAAAAAAAGAAGAAAAAGAAGAAGAAAAATCAGAAAGCAGAGCAACATGCATCATCCAGCAGCACGAGGGGAAAAGGCAAACTCTAAACCTGAACTTCAAAGACCCAGGAGCCCGCATACACCTCCGCCAACTCTGGAGACAACCGCAGTAGTTTTTCTGGACTGAAGTGACTATTTGAATCTGCACCTGCACAATCCCGCACACTGGGAGGCAGAACACTGGGCTATGAGAGGAGTGGGCAGGCCGAAAGACTTGATCCCCCAACACGCACCTAAAAATTCCAGCACAGGGCTCTCCCATTAGAAAATGGCTCAGATATGCCCAAGGACAAATTGCGATGCCAACAACCTCACAAGAAAAAGTCAGACTTGACCTGGTTTATCTGTAAGGGATGTGCTAGTCCTACCCCACCGTGGGGATAGAAGAGACCTACCTCCCTGTGTGCATAGGGTTTGGGTGAGCTACACCCTGAGAACAGAAAGGACCAGGAGTTGCACAGAGTACAGACTCAGAGGACCCGAGTTCCAAGTCCAGCTGTGGTAATTACTGCTGGAGCAAGTTACCTCTCCAAGTCTCAGTTTCTTCTTTGCAGGGCTATTGCAAGGCCTGGCATAAAGTAGGACCTGCAGTAAGAGCAATAATGACAGTAGAGGTGCCAGAGCCACATGTCCCGCTTCTGCCATCTATTTCTTATACTTTAGGCAGCCCCAACTTCTTTGAGCCTCGATTCTCTCACCTGTGAAATGGGATGATGATGATGATGTTGGTGATGACACCCTACTCTATCTAAAACACATTGCGTGCGCCCACACGCTCTTGGCTGGTTTGGGGGGAGCTTCCTCTCCCAGTGTCTGGATCAACTAATAAATGCACACAAGAGTTTGTAAGCTGTAAAGTACCATAAAAATGTTAGCTTATTTTTATTATCAATCTATGCTACATGAATACATAATGTGTAAAACACATAACACACACACTGCACGAGCACCACACGTGCCAGTGGTGTGGGAGTGCCAGGCCGGTCTCCCTCCCACCCGCCGCGGCAGAGTGCCCGCCTCCTGGCTGAAGTACGGCCACTGACAGAGACTCTCAGCTTTGGCCAAACTTGAGGCAGGCTCCTCTGAGCCCTCTGCTCAGCAGGGCCCCACCTTGGGGCTTCTCTCTGTCCTTATAGAATCCAGTTTGAGCTAGAATCCTGTTAAGTCCGTGCAGCAAAAGCCCCGCCTTGGACTCTGACCGCCCTCACTGTCTTCTCTCACCCCGCCGCAAGACCTCATTGCAGTGAGGCGACCGCACCTGTCCTGGTCGCGCCCCTTGAATGGAGCTGCCTTGCCGTCTTTAACAATGTCATGGATAGTTTTTTCTTTAGCAGCACCCAGAGTCATGGGCCCTCTGAGGCCAGAGCTGCCAGCGGTGCCAGATCCCCAGTGTGGCAGTGATCGCCTCTGTTGGTCACAGCCCACTGGCAACACTACTGCGCGGGCAGCCGAGGCTGGCAAGACTGGATTCCTGGACAGCCTTGAAGAGGGTGCCCCCACCCTTCCTGGTCCTCCCCCTGCCCTGCCTGTGTAGCGTCCTCTGGCCCAGCTCTCCCCACATCCTCAGCCCACGGCGTAGCCCTGTGCCAGCCTGAGTTTCCCTTTCCAAAGTCTCCCTCTGTCAGGGTGGGCCATTTGTCCTCCTGGCATGGCCCTGACTCAAGGCCTGTGTCATCAGGCCTGCGGGTGGTGAACCCTTGTTCTCTAACTGTGACAATCCATCTAGAACATGCTGTCCCTGAAACCTTTATCACCCATTGCAAATAGAATTTATTGTGTGGGAAGGGATTTTCTGAGCCTCTTGAGCAAATTCCACTTCTTTGACGTCTAAAGAAAAGAGCCGCTCAGAGCAGCCTGGTTTAAATCCCGGACGGCGCTGAAGGCCTCAGCCTTCGCCTTTCCTGAGGGCCTGAGATCGAAGGACGCCCCAGAAGTCCCTGCTAAACTCCAGCCCTTCTAGGAACTTCCAAACCCTCCAGAGGGGCCAACATTTTTAAGAAGGGGGGAATTTGAAGAGGACCTTAGGGTGAGCCTCTCTGAGACCCAGACGGCACAACGTGAGCGGCACGCCTCCTCTCCAGCCTGGCCCTCCGCAGCGAGCGGGCGCTTCCAGAGCTGCCCCGCTGCTGGCCCAAGGGAATGACTCCCGCTCGCTGCCTGCTGAGAGCACCTGCCGCGTGGGAGGTGGGGCTGGGGAGGAACAAAACTAAGAGCAGAAACTGGGGACAAATTGCCCCCAGGTAGCCGACCACTTTGTACATGTGCACAAGCGCTGGAGAAGTAAGAACACACACAGCACAGTTAATCAGCTGTGCAGAATAATACCACCTAATGCCGGGCCAGGAATAACGCGCGTGACGTATGTCTTGCAGTCCAGTTGTCTTTGCCAGAGCAAGGCAAGCTCAGCTGTGCAAGGAAGAGGGCTCAGCCTTGAAGGGTGAGGAGGGTTTAGGTTTGCTGGGGCCATTCCTGGGCCCCTCAGCAGGGCCCATTCTGGCCCTTGACCCAAACTGAGTGTCCTTGCGCTGTGTCCCCTACACATCTCCAACTCCAGCCCAGGGGTAAGGAGGTAATCCTTGCTGAAGCTGTCCTGAGGGGATGGCAGAAAGTCTTCTGCACACCCCACACGGCAAAACCTTCCCCAAACCCCTTTTGCCACAGCTCCAATCTCTCTCCCAACCTCCTGTGTCCACAGCAGCAGCCTCAGCTACCCCCTGCATCTCCCAAAAAGTCTCCTTGCTGCTCTCCCCGCTTTCACGCCATCTTTCATTATAGAATTCCAGTCCCTTCAGTATTCCGGTTCCGTTGGCAGAAGGAAAGGCGCAGTGCCTGGCCAGACCGGGCCCTGGCATTGCGGTGGGTGCAGTCGTGCCCATGACACAAAATTAAAAAAAGAAAATTCCAGGTTGAAGTCCTAACCTCCAGTCCCTCAGAATGGGACCTTCTGTAGAGACTGGGTTTTAGAAAGGTGATCGAGTTGAAATGAGGTCACTGGGGTAGGCTCAGAAGGGCTCTCCAGGGGAGGGCAGCGCGGCGGCGCGGCGTTCTTACAGAAAGCGGACGCGTGGAGAGGCTGCGCACACAGGCAGAAGGAGGCTGCGTCCCAGCCACAGAGCGCCTGCGCGGCTCTCCCTTGCCGCCCACAGAAGGAACCAGCCCCGCCAACTTCTCGATCTTGGACTTCTGGCCTCCAGAACTGTGAGATAATTGATTTGTGTGGTGTGAGCTCCCAGCCTGTGGCACTTGGTCACAGCAGCCCTTGGAAACAACCCGCCGTCCAGGAGCCCCTGGCTGTGTGCGGGAAGCTTCAGCCCACCCTGCCGGCGCCCGGCAGGTGCTCAAGGAAGCGGACACAGAAGCAAAGGCCTGGAGGCAGGAGAGGGGGGCCGCTGGCGTGGCTCTCCCACCGGGTTGTGATGAGGAGCTTCAGATAACAGGAGGGGCCAGACAAGAAGAGGGCTGGGCCCCAGATTTGACATGACACTCATTGCAAAATTAATCTCCTCTTCGTTCCACAGAGATTGCAGAAGGCAGGTTAGCCTTTTCTGGGTTCTGCAAAATGTCGTTTCTCTGGGGCCCAGGCTTTGTGGGAGCTTCTTCACAGCAGACAGACACGTGGCCTGGGTGGGGCCCGCCTGGCATCCCACGGACCTCCGCGTCATTCAGGGTCTGCCTCTCTCCCTTCCAATCATCTGCCCGCGGGACGTTGCTCGGTACTCCCCGCCACCTGGTGTCCCTCTGCAGGTGCCTGGCCATGTACTCTGCACAGGCAGCACACACCATGGGCGGCAGTGGAAAAAGCACTAGGCTTGGAGTCGAAGGCCCGAGCTGAAGGAGTTTGGGCAATGCCAGCCTGCGTGGCGAGCTGATTACTCAGAACCGAGGGCACCTGGGGACAGCAGGTGCAGGCAGAGGTTTGCTCTGAGCCCCCCTTGCCTGCCTAAAGACAAATCCTCCCAAAGCACCCGAATGGCCATAAATCCCCTCCACGGGAATTTATGAACTAGGGGATTAACCCGGATCCCAGCGGAGGTGACTGACGCCATGTCCACCCAGACTGTCACAGGCTGCCCTCCTCTCCTCTTTCTCAAATCATTTACTCTGCCCCAGGGGCCGCATCCCCACACCTCTCCCCAGCAAAGACGGTATGCAAAGTTCTGGGGACTGGGTTTGGGGCATTCACGTTTCTTCCCTGGGATGCCCCCACGTGCATGCTAAACCCGCACAACTTCTCCCGTGTCATGCTGCCTGCTGTCAGTTTATTCCAGACCCGGAGGATAGGAGCGGTTTCCTGCCCTGGAGAGCCCTTCTGAGCCTCAGTTTCCTCGCCTATAAAATGGCGCAGGCAGACTCCTCATGTCCCCACGCCGAATGTTCTAGGATCTCAGGCGATCGCGTCCTCCTGATAGAACAGGTGTTCTGACCGACGGCGCGGCCCACAGGTGTGACACGGCGTCTTAGGGTCCCGGATCCCCGGCGCCTGCTCTGTCTGGGACCCGGCGGGAGTGACAACCGGGCGCCGCCCCGCAGTTGCTCCCGAGGCCTGTGCGGCGACGGTGGTCTTCGCCGCCCCGGGGGCGCGGCAGGACCACGGCCGGCTGCTCCCCGCGCGCACGCAGCGGCTGCAGCTCCGTTTAGAGGCCGCGTTCGGTTCTCCGGTGGCCCCGCCCTCCCGAGCGCCCCGCCCTCCCGAGCGCCCCGCCCTCCAGAGCGCCCCGCCCTCCAGAGCGCCCCGCCCTCCCGTGCGCCCCGCCCTCCAGAGCGCCCCGCCCTCCCGTGCGCCCCGCCCTCCAGAGCGCCCCGCCCTCCAGAGCGCCCAGGCTGGAGGTTCGCCCGCTAGGCACAGCGCACACGTGCTCACACATGGGTCCTGCACCCGCCACACAACACACCACACAGCACACAACACAACATCTACACACAGCGCATGTGTCTACACACGTCCCCACGCATGCGTGTCCCTGCGCCCGCCACACAACACACCACACAGCACACAACACACAGCACACATGTCTACAAATGTCCGCACACGTCCACACCGTGTGCCGCACACAGTGCATGCGGCTGTACCCACCAAGCAACCCACCACACAACACACACCTACACACAACACACACACTCCACACCACGTCCACATGCCCACACACCACACGACATATACCCACCACATGGTGCACACACACACTACAACACACACTACACACACAGCACACCCCACACCCACATGCATGCCAACACCCCACGCCCACATGTTTACACCCACACAGCACGTTCCCATGTGTACCCACCGCAAAACCACACAACACAAGTACACCACACACACGATAGCACACACACACCACAGTGCACGCCCACCATGACACACAGCACACACGCACCACACCCTGCGCACACGCGCCACAGGTCACCCTGGAAGCTCGGTCCCTGGAGAGGACCCCGTGGTGACATCCTCAGTGACCGCAGCCGCCAAGTGGTGCGGCTGCCGGCGGTGGCGGTGCAGGGGCCGGGAGGGGCGGCGGTGCGGGGGCGCCGGGAGGGGCCGGGAGGCGCGCTGCTCTCGCTGAGGCGGCCCCGCGGGCGTGGGAAGGGGGCGGCAGGCCGCCTGCGCCTGCGGGGTCGGCCTCACTCACCGACCGGCTGCTGGTGGGGGAGCCCCTCTCCCCTCTCCTTGCGGGGCCCTGTGAGCAGGAGCAGGCGGCCCAGACCGCGCGCTCACGCCACGCCGCAGGGCGGGATCCAGGGCCTTGGCAGCCAGCAGACAGCGGCCGCCCCGGCCCAAGAGGCCCCAGTGAGTGGCGGGGCAGCAGGCCGTGAGGGCCGAGGGCCTGTGTGGGTCCCGGAGACGACGTGGCGGAGGCGCCCTAGCGGGGCCAACCCCAGGAGCGGGGTGGGGGGTGTATACAGTGGCAAGTGCCAGCCCGGTGCGCGGGCGCTGGCGCCTCTCGGAGGGTCCTTTCCAGCCCGGCCCGCAGGGCCAGGCAAAGGAGCTCCGTGGCAGCGCGAGACCCCGCTCCGTGGCAGACTGCACTTGGCCTGTGAGATCAGAAGTGCTCTCGCCGCCTGCACCGCTGGGTGACTTGGTGCCGGGTAGGGCCCGCACTCAGCCCCCCACCCTCTGATTCTCAGCCCTGCTGACACCAGTGCCAGGGACTGGCTCCCAAAAAGAAGATTGCCAGGACTTGCTGACGATAACTGTTACCAAATGGGGTCCGGACGACTGGAATGGGGGACAGTTGAAGGAGTCTGAGGGAGCAGCCGCGCTGTGAGTGCAGGGGGTGCCCTGCCTCTCCAGGCCTGCTACCCGCTTCCGCTTGGACACTTCTAGGGACCACCCCTTGGAAATCAGCCTCCTCCATGTGGAAGAGTTCATTCTTCCTTAAATGATGTTAAGTCTGCCTTCTAGAATGTTCACTCACTGGTCTGAATTCCACCTGTGAACCTCCATGGGGGGGCTTCTCCTCCTCCCACCTGGCAAGGTGGCCCAGGTCCTGGCCACTGCGTGCAAGGGCGGCTGCTTGAGGGGCAGGCGGGCAGCAGCCGCTTGAGTCAAGGTGACCTGCCACATGCTTTCCTGGAAGCCACCAGAGCACATGGCCCGTGCTGGGGGCAGATTCGAGTCTCTTAGATTCTGAGGACTGGCAGGTTCCAAAAACTTGGGGCTTCGGGGGAGAGAGAGGAGTGAGGGGAGAGGTTCACCGAGCTGGGGCAAGCCTCCCTGTGTGGAGGGCAGACGCGGGCGGGGCCCTTGCAGGGGTACAGGCGGTCTCCCGCAGCGGCCTCCAGCCCCTCCTCCCCCGCCGGCCTCCACCCGCAGCAGCACGAGGTGAGGCTCTCTTCCTTCCCGCCGCTGCTGGGCCACCAGCACCTGCCTGGGCCCACGACGGCAACAGAGGCTCCAGCCGCCTGTAAAAGCCTGGCAGTTCCGCCTTCTCTTTGGGCGAAGCCGGCCTCCATGCTGTGAAGTCTGCTGGGCGACGGGTGCCCACGTGGGGCACGGGCTTCAGCTGCCTCTCTCCCTGACCACCTTAGCCATCGTTAGTGCCCCAGCTGTGCCTCGGCCGGTGCCAGCCCAGCCCACAGCCCTCCTTCTGCTGCTCAGCACTCCTCGCCCGCCGCCCCGTGCCCTGCCCACTGCACCACCCAGGCCGAGCCTGGCTGAGCCCCCTCCCTCTGGCCGCTCCTGTGGCCTCTCGCGGCCCAGGCCCTGAGGGATAGACGTGGCGCAGCCGGGCGGGAGGACGTCTGAGCAAGGCCACGGATGGGCCCCGTGGATGGAGCCTCTGGGCTTCCTGATGGCCCCGTAAACACAGATCGCATTCCGTCTGCCCCTCACAGGCTCACTGCGGGACAGCATCTGCTGGGGCCTTTTGGAGGGAAAAACGGGCCACAGAATCGCCGTGCAGCCTCCAGGCCCTCCCAGAGCCCGGAGGGAGAGTGGGATGGGCGCCTGGCTGTGCACGTCCACCCCTCCCTGGAGCAGCTGCAGACGTTACCTCACCTCACGGAGACGCGTCTCTGGGACAGGAGGGGAAAGGGCTGCTCCTGTCCTCCCCCACGCCGGGCCGCCACTGGGGTGCAGAGCCAGGAAGGCGGGGAGAGCCTGGAAGGGGAGAGTGGACGCCCAGGTGGTCTCACAGGAGGTGTGGGGTCCACCCCTCCCCGCACCCCAGGGAGACGGTCCCCTGGAGCCACGACCAGGCCCTGCCCTTCAGGGACGTGAGGCGGCCCCGTGGGTGGGCCTTGCCACCCCCGCTGCCTCACGCTGAGGGCAAGGGGCCCAGGGCCCAAGACTCGGTGGCTTCACTTCTCTTGCCCGCACGCTGGCCTTTGTGTCGGCTGAGCTGTGTGTGCTGCAGCTCTCTCCGCCGTGTGTCTGCAGCCTCCAGGGAGGCTGCCACATGCACGCGGGCTCTCAGCCCGACCTCGGGCAACGCCTTACAGAACTGTCACTCAGTAAGTGAAAAGGCAAATGAAATAGCGTGGGTTAGGGCTTCCTGGTGTGGGGCTTGTGGGGGCCACAGACGCTGTGCGAGGAGGCCCAAGCTCCGAGGGAGGCCGCCCCCAAGGGCCCTCTGGCTGTGCGCCAGGCGGCATGGCGGGAGGGGCTTCTGGGACAGAGCCCAGGCTGCAGTGGCACCCACTGGCGCAGCCTGCCCTGGTGTTCCTTCCTTTCTCGGGGCTGTCACTCATCCGCAAGACCAAAACAGGATCACGGGAAGCCATCAGAGGGAGGGGGCGTGGGGAGGAGCTCCCCAGGCCAGCTCCTTCTGGAAGTCACTGATCTGACGGGAGGGCTGGTCTTTCCTGTTTAGACAGCAAGTCTGGCAAGAGGAAATCGAGACCAAAGTAACGACGACATGAAATAATTGCATGAGCCGAGGCTATGCGACACCGCCCGTATCAGAGGTGCTCTGCTCGGGTGGGGCCTGCCGCCGGGAACAGCTCTGCCACCGGCGCTGTGGTCAGAGGCCCCGCCGCGGGGCTGAGGTTTGCTGAGGGAAGGGGACCCCTTAGGGATCTGGGGAGTGGGCCTTTGGACGGGGGAAAGGACGACGGAATCGTAGAAAGAGTATGGGCTTTGCTCTCAGCCCAGCTTCAAATCCTAGCCCCAGCTCCTGCCAGCTGTTTGACGTGGGTGGACTGGCTAAAGTGCCTCAGTTTCAGCCTCCTTGACAGGCGGGCGGCGGAGTGCCCAGCTCGTACTGCCGTCGCTGGGAAGAGGAAGTAGCGGCATGCCTGGCACACTGTCCCCTACCCTTGAACAGTTATTAGCCACGCTGACCCGACTTGAAGAAATGCACAAGCTAAAGGCACAAGCTGCATTTAATCCTGAGAAGAGACGGTTTGGGACTAGGGGCAAAAGGACCTAGTTTCCACGGCAGAAGAGCTCTCGTACGGGGCCATATGTCCCAGCCTGACACCGTCTGCTCGTGAAGCACTGGCTTCGCCCAGAGAAACCCTCGGATCCTTGGTCAGTGCCAGTTAGGGAGGTGTGCCCTGGCATGGTCGCAGGGATGGGCTCACGCGGCATGCGTGCGCTGAGTGCGGCCTGGCCAGGGCTGACTCCATGCCAGCGAGCGGGCGTGCTGGCGGGGACGGGTCTGCACTGACAGAGAGCCCTGCTCAGGGGAAGACAGTGTGGGCAGCTCCGCGGCCTGGGACTCGGCCCGGGAGGAGCAATCCCTCGCTGCCCCTAAGCTGCGGAGAGTGGGCATCTGCTGAGTGTGAGCTGAGACAGGATCAGGCCTTCCTGCTTAATAGTTAAGTGTCAGAAGGCACCTCCTAAGTGTAAGGGTGGTGCACAGAGCATTGTTTGTCTGGTTGATTTGTTTCAATTCTTTTAGCATGTTTTAACTGAAACTCTGTTTATGGAACGGACTAACAAAGAGGGAAACTGAGGCACAGTGGGAGGAAGACTATGCCCCAAGTTCACACATCAAGTGAGTTGCCAAATCCGAGAGCAAATCCAGAGGGCTTGTCCATGCCTGGTCGATTCAGGTTAATGTCTCCCTCCATTCTGCACGGCTGCTTGGTTGGTTAGTTGTTTGTTTTAATCTAAGTCTTGTTTTTATTTGACTGTGTCTGAAATCTTTATAAGACCATTAAGACATAAAAAATTGTGTTTACTGGACCTGACAAATTGTGAAAAATGTATCAATATAAAGAGCTAATTGTTGCACTATAAATTTTAACACACTGCTGATGAACTAAGAGCCTTTTCAATGAGGACAGTGGAACAAACTGGCTACAGCTTTTTGAGCAGACATGAACCCAGGCACACACTTCTCGCTTGTAGGCTGCTGGTGGACACGAAGCGTGCACACCCTACCCATGTCCACAAATATTCGCTGCCCCTCAGGACAAACATATCAAGCCAGCCCTGCATGGACCATGAACACGTTGTCATTTGCTGCCTTCCCAAGCCCACAAAAAGCAAAATATCTCTTTCTAAAGAAAAGTGACCGCCAAGGATGGGGTGTGGGGGATTGCCACTCTTGTGGCTGTGGTCACCGCTCCAGGTGCTGTTCGTCCCCAAGGCCTTGGTCACCCCTGGTCACTCAGGCTAGTCTCCACCACCTCCACCCAGCCCCCCACCCCACGCACACACCCTCCCAGACCCTGCAAACTGACAGCCCGGTTCAACACAGCAGGGGCTCCACCAAAGCCAGGAAGTTTGCTCTCTGTTCATTTCTATTTTGGGAGCTTGGACGGAGCACTGGAATTTTACAAGCCTGGGAGGAATTGGCCAGGCCTCTGCACTTTCCTTTATCCCTGCCTCCCCTCCCCACGGGGCCCCTTTCCCTCCATCCCCAGGACAGAACGCCCAACACCCTTGGGCAGCAGGCAGGCTGCAGAAAGCAAGGCCCCGAGCTGGGAGTAGAGCAGAGCTGGGAGGAGCAGAGGCCCCCAAGGCAAAGAGAAGCTAAAAACTTTGTGATTTTCTGTAGCAAAAGTGTAGAGTCTGTAATCTCCTCAACTAGAATATCTGGGAAGAGTCCCTTAGCTGATATTGGGGCAAAATAAACTGACTTCCATAGAGAGAGGACTCCTGACTGCAGAAATAAACAGTACCATGAGTGTTTGTTTATTACTCAGCTCCCCAACTAGTGCATGGTTTCCACTGGTGCCAGGATTTTTGTCTAATTCACTGTTCTATGGCCAGGACATGGAACAGAGTGCCTGGCCTATGCATTAGTAGCTGCTCAATAAATGTTGAATGAATGAATGATTTGCTGGACAAATGCATGAATGGACACAGCAGATTCCTTTAACCATCTCACAGGTATATGTCCTCAGACACAGGGGACAAAGGAAAAGAATGGAGATGGATCTACGCAAACCAAAGAGTGACTCTTTGGTTTGCGTAGATCCATCTCCATTCTCAGGGGTAAAAGTCTAGCTCCTAACTGACCAAAACCCCTAGCATACCATCTTCACATTCTTGCTTCAGTTCCATAAATCATGTCAAGGGAGCATGAGGTGCTGCATGAGGAGGGACTTAAGATAGACATTAAGAACTGTGGTCATTCCCATAACATAGCCACTGTATGGGTGACATACATTTATCACTGATGAGGCCCTACCCAAACTTTGGGGAATTCTAGTGGCAGAATCTTTGTGTTAGGAAAAGATCTATTAGCCAAACTTATAGAAATCAAGTATCTCCAACATCCCAAATTCAGACTGACTTATTCTCTGCTTGGCAAGAATCATAGAATTTTAGAGCTAAGAGCAAGATTTCTCAGCTTCAGCACTATTGACATCTGGGGCTGGGGAAGTCCCATTGTTGGGGGCTGTCCCGCGCATTGTGGATGTTTAGCAGCACATCCACCCTCTACCTGCCATGTGCCAATAGCATTCTCTTCTTCCCTCCAGTGGTGACCACCAAAAAGTATCTCCAGACATTGCTAAGTGTCCTCTGGTTAAAAGCCACTGAGCTAGAATTTAAAGAACTTTATTTTACAGATGGGAAAGGAGGGCTGGGAGAGATCCAGTTGCTGGACGCCATAATAGGAGCCAGTCCCAGCACTCAGGGACCCAGAAAAAGCCTCTTTCCTTTTCATGCTAGTACCTAGAACTTGGTAGATGCTAGGAAAATGTCTGTTGGCTAAAGAAGTGCACAGTGCACTCGCCAGTCCTGCTTTGTCTGTTCCCGGGAAATCGGATGAGGGCTTGTGTCATACTTTGTGGTTGGTTGCGGCAAGAAGAGAAAGACAGAGGGCTTTCCCTCCGGAGGAGGGGCCTCTGCTCCCCTGAGGACTGTCCCTAGCTTGGGATCATAAGGGTGGGTGTAAGAGTGAATCAATCCATCTCTGGGGCCCAGGTGCCCCTTTGCGCAGGGTCTCAAAGGTTTTGCTTCAGTTGGGCTGAACCTGGGCAACTCCACCCCCAGAATGACGAATCTTAGAAGATATTCTAAAAACATATTGTTTTTCCCCACACACTCTCCTGAGATCCTCCTCTTCCACGTTTTCCTGCCTTATGCGAGGTGTGTCTGGGTGTGGCAGATATCTGTGTCCCTCCTGTCAAGTAGCACTGTAGCTGGGCTGCACTTCCAAGCTTCCCTCACTCCCTGGCAGGGCGCGAGCGGCCCAGCTACAGCAGGTGCATGCCCCCCCAGGCGGGCAACAGCACGCTGTCTCTTCCCCATGCTGTCTCACCACCCACTGTCTGAAAACAGTGGACGCCAAGGACTTACAGGAAGGCCGAGCCACAAGACGGAAGGAGCCTGGACCTGTGACTGACTGCCTAGAAGTCCACCTGGCCAGGAACATGCTCACTAGACTGTGTGGTGGGTGAGAAATCAACTGTCGTTGTGCTCAGGCGCTAAGAGTTCAGGGTGTGTCTGCTGCAGCAGCCAGTGCCACCTTAACTAATGCGCGAGGCTGCCGGGCAGACACCACTCAGATCTTAGATGGTCTTGCTTGGGGACAGTAGCCATCAACGCGCCAGACAAGGGTCACTTCAAGGCTGGGCATAGAGCTGCAAAGCCTCCTCTTTTTACAGTCAGCTTCAGAACAGTTTCTGAGTGTTTAATACTAAGCAAAAAGACTTGTAAACAAGTCACCCCAGGGCTTGCCCTTGTTTGGGGAAAGTGAAGCCCCAATCTTTACAAGCCTATTCTCAACTTAAAGTCCCTTCTCCAATTTTCCCTCTTCTAGTCCACAGGCTCCCCAAAGCTAACTTCAGCCCATTTCTGCATCGTAAAAAGTCTGTCATGGAGATGCACAGCCCTTCATGCTCTCATACAGAGGCATGCCTACTGAGGCTGCTGTGCTCATCTTTATTTTACCAACGTTTGTCCTGAGAAGAGTGAACAGGTACCCACACACACACTGGTGTGACAAGAGGACTCACAAATTCATCATCCCAGAGCAAGGGATGAATCAGCCCCAAAGCTCCCACCTGCTTCTACTTTAAGAGCCAAATAGATAAAATTTTGTTTACTTTTAGAATAACCCTTTTCTCTCTGCTTCCCAGAATGCCCAGTTACTTGATAAAGACAATATTTAATAATAAGAAAGACATATCCATCTTTGCCAGACATAAAGCTCTGATGTCAGGCTGTGTACATGCAAGCTAGACTTCTGGTGAATCAAGTCTGGACAGTCCCGGCTTCGCAAGCGAGAGTCCTGCTGTCTGATCTGTTGAGTGCCACACAGCCTGGCATTAGCAGATTTGGGAACTTTTTCTTGCATGTGGATAGAACAATAACTCATGAGACTGTGGGGTGGCCGAGAGTGAAGACTTTGTCTCTCGAGCCCTGCACACAGCCTGGCTCTCGATGAGTGTCTGTGGAGTCAGCGTTTGTCTCTGAGAACTGAGCTGACGCCCTCCTGCCACCCGCCTCATCTCAAACCAACAGCACTGGAGCTGGCTGTGGTGTGGGTGACCACTCCTCCACACCTCGACCTTTCCCAGACTGCCTTGGTCACTCCCTTCTTAGTCCCTGGGATCTGGGCCACCCTTTTGCGACATGCTTATTGATTTAACGGATATTTATTGAGCACCTACTGTATGTTAAGCTCTGGAGATGAAGAATACATAAATAAAATGGCTCTACTTTTCTGGAGATCTGCCAGGCCTTATTCATAGCCAAAGCTTTTTTCCCCTTTCAGCTCTGGCTTGATGCCACTAAACCTTCACATGCTCACCCCCTGCCTCTGCTTCCAGGCTTAAGGACTGTCTTCTAATGGTCACTCAGCTTCCTATACGGAGAGAACTCTTCCGACCCCTCACTGATTAAGGGTTTTATTCTGGTATATACATCAGCCTCGGTGAGCTTGGTTAATGTGAGTCTGCCTCGAGAGATAGAGACATTCTTTATGTGCTAATAGCAAGTTTCTGGGTATATGAGGCTGAGAAGCAGTAAGTGGGACTGTCAAAGTCATAGAGAGGAGGCCCCCAAGGGCCTTCCCTGAGTTCATTCCTCCTCATCACTTTGTACCTCCATAAACTGATCACAGCGGTCTCATGACTGTGAGGAAATATCAAGCACACACAGATCACTGTGAGACGTACTCATTAATGTGCACAGACAGACCTCAGAGCCTTCATACTCTGATGGATTAGACCTGCTTGGGTCTGGCCTCAACCCTGCAGGTACTCAATAGGTGTTTGTTCATGAGCAAAGCACTGATAAATGCCTAATTTAGAGCTTTACAAAAAAAAACAAAAACAAAAAACAGAAGGTTAATTAAAAGGAGAACATGTTCTTAATGACTTGAAAACAGTGAGTCTAAGACAACTAAGTTAATCAGTCTCACTGTTTTGTACTCAATGAAAGTGTCTTTAATTCCATCATTTCTACTTCTCTATTAACTCAATAGACAGAGAGTTTGACAATAACTGATTCTAAAAACTAAAATTCCAAACAAAGCTAACTCTGAGGGAGAGCCTACAGGGTGCCCCGTGGACCGTGCTAGAGATGGCTCATCTGCACACTCGAGGTGCCGAGCCCAGCGGTGCCCGCAGGGGCAGCAGTGCCACCGTGTTCCGCTTGTTCCTTCAAGTCCTCCCATTCATTGGCTAGTGTTCATTTTAGCCAGTGCGTGGACCTTAGCCAGACTCTAGGTTGAAACGATTTTTAAAAATCATACATGTATGGAAATATCATTTCTTGTACAAAATCTTCAGTGCTTCTCCTGACACCTTCTCCATCTCCTTGGAAACCCACCTCTCCCACAGACTGTCCTCTCAGCCTAGGTCAAGCTCATGCTCACAGCACAGTCTCTCCTCCACTGAGAGGTGCGTGACGTCGAAGAGGGGCAGGGCTAAGTCCTGGCGCAGGCTGGCCATGTGCAGTGAAATTCAGGTGTTTTCAAAATGGCGTTTTATAGTGGTAGGAATGAACGGCCTATGTCTGCATGACAAATTCTGAGGAATTCTTCCATCCAACTCCTGTCCCCAATCTCAGATGCCTCCTAGGGAATGACATGGAAAGCTGGAACGTACTTCCTGCCCAGTGTGCCTGCGATGCCGTACCCCGGCCTGTGCTGTGCGTCTGACTCCCTTCCAGACAGGAGGGCTGGCCCCGGCCGGTGCTGTGCGTCCGACTCCCTTCCAGACAGGAGGGCTGGCCTCGGCCCGTGCTGTGCGTCCGACTCCGTTCCAGACAGGAGGGCTGGCCCCGGCCCGTGCTGTGTGTCCGACTGCCTTCCAGAGAGGAGGGCTGGCCCCGGCCCGTGCTGTGCGTCCGACTCCCTTCCAGACAGGAGTGTTGACCCCGGCCCTGAACCAAGCAGCAGGTGGCCGTGCTCGGCTTCAATGATGGCTCAGGGAGCTGGGGCAGGGGTGCTAGTGGAGGACTGGAGAACACACAGGAGTTCTTGTTTCAGCCTTGAATGATCTAGCCAAGGGGTGAAGACCAGGTTCAGGATGAGGGTCTAAACCCAGCCAGCCAGGTCTGGAGGATGAGCTGGAGGCAGCACCAGGAGTGGGAGTTGAGGTGTGTCTCCAGGCCCTTATGCAGTGCTTTATGGGAAGATGAGCAGGGTGGGCACTGAACCTGGTCCTAATGTTTCCCTGCCCCAGCCAGAAGTTGCCCTGGGGCTGAGCCTGCTATGACATAAGCCACAGCTTTATTCTAAATCTCAGCTGCCCAGATGAGGGCCTCTTTGCACAACTGCCCTACTGCCCGGAAACCCAGATGGATCTCC
>VSMD01030511.1:0-12198 GCA_008750895.1 Mirza zaza
AATTAGTGTTCCTGCTGACAGAGGACTTCAAATGCTTCAGCATAGACTTGAACCATGCAATATTGATAGTGATAATCTATCAACCATGGAAGAAACCATCAAGCATAGAAAGCGTAATTAAGCTGACCACGTAACAATCAGGGCTGTCAAAGAGTGGTTGTAACTATAATTCAAAGAACTGCTGTTAACAGGAACATAGTATGGCCAAATTGTGCATTTAACTCAAATAGCTTCTGTATATGATGTTATCACAGATAATGGTTATAGGAGGTATGAAAGATGGAGTATAGCAAGCTTTCTGTCAACATGGCCATCATCATATTTGTACAGTTTTAGAATTTTACTCTTTTAAAACTTTTATCACTTGGGCTACATATGAAAGAATTTATAAATGACATTTGAATGTTCTTCTCAAATCAAATAGAAACTTTAATACTGCTAATCATGCTATATAGTTTATCTCTTTCCATTTATGAATCATTATTTGAAATGTCTACAATAATAATTTCATATATAATTGTTTAATACATTTGTGCTATATTTTAATTAGTTGAAGAAATGGCTTTACATTTTATTTCATATACTGTTCCCATAATCCTTGCAATCTAAGTTGTTGGCATTATTTTTTAAAAGTGGGGCAAGAATTTTATGAAACCCTGTTATGTCTAAGAAGCCCTCAGATGAAAAATATTTTTAAAGAACAGAAATTCCTATCATTGTTCACAAATTTTCATTTGAGTCTATCCAGCTACTAACTATTAGAAGTAATTGTCCAGACATATATGCAAATATCTTCATGGATTTTATTTAATTTCAAAAGAAGAATATAATACCAAAGCTCTGTAGTTTTCTAAATATAGTCCTAGAGAAAAATATAATTGAAATGAAAGCATTTCTTTTCATATTTGCTTTGAACAGACACTTGAGTTGTTTTTGATATAAATAGTAGATCGGATATTGGCTACACTGACAGAATGGAAGACATAGTAACTATCTAGATTTTGAATTGGTTCTGTATGTGTGTGTATAGGGAACTTAAGACCTTTTGATTTCATAATAAGCAGGGCTCAGAGACAATAAAACTTGACATTCTTAACTGTTACTAGTTTTCGTCCCTATAGCCCTATACAGTTATCTTCTTGTTAACAATGTGGAAGCCAGAGTCATAAACTGAGCATGGACCCAAGGTGCCACTGTAAATTGCAAATAGCATTCATGTAATATTCTCGACCTAACACTAAATTGAGGTAGAGGGAGAAGAAAAAAGAATTTTTCAGAGTAGAATGGAAGTAGAAGTCAAGGACAAAGAATACACTAGAAGGACAGACATGTTCTCTAAGTTTTGTAGTGAGATTTATTCAGATGGGCCTTTTCATATCTGCAAATACTCCTTTGCTCAAAAGCCAAGTACTGGATCAGTGCAGCCTTTGCTGCTATGGTGTGTGTGTGTGTGTGCACGCGCGCGTGCATGCACATGTGTGTGTATGTGTGTTGGCAATAATGCACTATGAGATAATACAAATAATCAGTGAGGGAATAATTAATGATGTGGCAGGGAATATTTTTTGATAAATGCTTGGGGAATGAGGTGACAAGCGTGAAATTAGAAAATTCCTTCAGCGATCTAAAATATAAATAGCTTTCGGAACTGAAAAGAGTTTCACAGCTGAAGATTTTATTGTGTTGAGAGGAAAAACTTTTTTCTCTCCCCCACTCCCTCCTCCTTTGCAAGTTGTTTGTCCATTCACAAAACAAATACTCTGAAGCCCAGCGCGGCTCATGGGAATAAATTTCAGGTCGAATTAGTACAGTTTCCTTGCTGTCAGGATGCTGGAATTAATGGTGTTTTGATGACACGAATTTTGAAGGGCGAACAAAGAAGCTGAAGGGAGAGAGACATGACTCCTTAGAAGCTTGGTCCTCCTCTCCCCCAGCCTCTCTTGTCTTCCCTGTCATCCGTCTGCCAATCTCCCTGTCCATGGTTAGTTAAAGGCGCTTTTTATCCTCTTTTCTTTCCCACAGAGTTTGCCAGATCCGGCCCGGTGCCTGGGTTCCAGGAGGACACGCTGCAGTTGGCCTTCATCGACTTGAGACAAGTAAGTCTTTGTGTTTTTGTTTTTTGTTTTTCTTTTAAGATGTGTGACTGAAGACCATCAGGTCTTAAGGAAAAGGGGAGGGGAGGGGATTGGCATTGGCGATTCACACTGGAGACCTAAGGTTTTTTCCCTGTGTTTGAGGCCACCTCTTTTATTTAGCTATCTGGGATCCTTAGCTATGGTGGAGTTAAAGGTTTTGTGGGTAGAAGGAAAGGCAGGGGGTGGGAGGAGGGACACAGAGAGTAGAGGGACTCAAGTGACCCTCAAGTGATGTGACCCATTGTGCTGTAGTTGGCTTCTGTAGCCACAGCAAAAAGATAACTCAGCAAACCAATGCTAAGCAGGTGCACTGATGCAGAGACTGCCTGCGAGGAGAACTTTTATTTGCAGATAATGTGGCCAGCAGCTTTTTAGAAAAATGAAACATTTTACATTCTGGCGTGTTGGTTTGGATTGTTGACTTTTTCCTGCTGCCTTAAGTCTTCCCATCTCCTCCTTTGTAGAATGCGGTCAGCCATGAGTGACCAAGTGGTCGTTTTTGAAGATGTTTAGCAAAGGCCCTACCAGTCATGCTAAGCCTATTAAAGTTATGTGATGAAAGTTGATACTTAGGCATACCTGAGCTTTGGCAAGTCCATTAGCTAGAAAGAGTCATTCTATAGGGCTGTTTCTTACAGATTGAAATGGGTGGGTTGGTAGGCCTTAGTGGTTTGGATACACTGGAGCAGGATGGGTGGGGGCTCGATGAGGGAGAGAGTTAACTGGGCTCTGTCATCTCTTCACTCTGAAGATGGATGGGGTTGGATAGAAAGTGTGAATGAAGTAAGAATCAATGACCGATGCTTCTCTCCTATTAAAACAATCTTTTTTTTTTTTGTCTGTTTTTAAAAGGGGGCTGGCTTTGTTTCTCCTGCCATAATGATGCAGTGCCTCTTGTTTTCAGAGCTGACATAGTTTGCATTCTGAAAACTTTTAGATGCCCAGGGTATTTCTTAAAGCTGTAGGACCCCTTGTATCAGTAGTCCTTACCACTGTGACTTGATTCATGCTGGAACAGCTTTTAACCCATAATGGATGGCCTGAGCTACTCCTGAATCCTTGTGGATGGGTGGTGTAATCTGTCATCTGATGACAATTCTGGAAAGCCCTGTTAAACAGAAAACAGAAAATTGTGTGTCTATAGACCTGCCAAAGTTTGAGGATTCAGGCTGTGTCCCAGAAACGTGTGTCAACTTAATATTTGGGGGCCAAGGTGGGGGTTCTCTTACACATAAAGGCTTTCCCAGCATGATCACAAATGGAATTGAGTATCTCTTCCCATACATAAGACCTTCCACCTGTAGATTTAGCAACTCAACTGAGACATTCAGATTTTAACCCCTAGACTGATATAAGATTGAAAGTTTGGGATTTTTCTTTATGGTTTTATGGGGTGGTATCTGTAGGATTTCCCCCTCCCCCCTTCTCAGAGACTTCTAAGCCAATTGGCTTTTCTTGGAAAGCAGAAATCGAATTTCATTGGAGAAACACATCCAAGGAAAAATTTTTCCGTTCTCACTATTCATGAAAAGGAAGTGTGGTCATTCTTTCTAGTTTGTGGTTTTGGTCCCTATGGAAAGCAACTAATGTTCACAGAAAATGTTAACTAAGGGAGTAAGTTAGAAAGCACAGCCAAAATAAGGTGGATCTGAGCCGGGGATGAATGCTCAAGTACTTGTGAGCTCTCAGCACTGTTGTTTTTGCTTTAAGTTCCTATTTTCTATTACATTGCTGTTCCCAGAGTTACTTTTATAATGTTTTAATGGTAGAAACCAAAACTTCAAAATTTTACTGATAATGAAAAAAGTATGCCTCTTCCTATTGAGTCTACCACCTGATTTCTACTTACATCGATCTCTACTAAAGCAGCTTAAAGGGCTACTTCTTCTAACATAGATCATTTGGAAAACTTCCTTAGCTTTTGGTCTATAGCACATTATTATCAAGCCTTAGGTAGGTTGAATCATTGTGAATAATGATCTTTCCATATCCAGTGCTGAAAATATTTATTTCTTTGCAGTTCATCTTAGTCATTCCCAGAGCATATTTAGAGTAGGCACCTTTTTAAAAGGAGACTTCTGAACTACAGAGTTGCTCAAACTATAAATGGAAGCCTGGGAGTGTATTTTTGGAGGTGATATCTTTACATTGAATGAGGCATGATTAAGTGTCCTTTTCATGTATTCTTTAGAATCCTAAGACAGAATTTTTGAATTTGGGGGTTGATGCTAATCTTAAAAATCATGTTATAACCTTTGGCTTGATACTTATATCCTTGTACATCATCCTAGACTATGCTTGAATATCCTTCTTTAGGAGAACTCTTTGTCCCAAAGCTGCAAGTTCCACCTTAGGACAATATGATTATTAGAAAGATATTTGTTAAGCTGGCTAAAATCTGTCTCACTTAATATTGACCCTTTGAATATTTAATTTTTTTATTCACCCCTAATCTGGGGAGATGGGCTTTCTATTCTTCATTTATCGAGCTCCTATTTGCTTGTAATTGAGTGTTTTTCACATGTAACATTGTTACCTATTCCTCATCTAGTCCTTATATGGTTGATTTAATGGACCAAAACTGGAGACCACTCTCATTGGTCCATGTTTTTCTTTCAGACATTTTATTTTTATTTTTTTCGAAACAGAGTCTTGCTCTGTTGCCTGGGCTAGAGTGCTGTGGCATCAGCCTAACTCACAGCAATCTCAAACTCCTGGGCTCAAGCAATCCTGCCTCAGCCTCCCAAGTAGCTGGGACTACAGGCATGTGCCACCATGCCTGGCTAATTTTTTCTATATATTTTTAGTTGTCCAGGTAATTTCTTTCTATTTTTAGTAGAGACAGAGGTCTTACTCTTGCTCAGGCTGGTCTTGAACTCCTGAGCTTGAGCCATCCTCCTACCTTGCCACCTCCTGGAGTGTTAGGATTACAGGCGTGAGCCACCATGCCTGGCCTTTCAGACATATTATTACCAACACTTTAAAAAATTCTAAATGGCCAGTCTAAAGCTTTTTAGGTCTTTATTCAGTTATCTAGCTTATTAACTGCTTTAATCGTTATGCCTGTTACAAGTTGAAGATAAAAACATTAAACAGGAATGGCCAGAGTTAAAGGAATAAGTTAAAGTTGAGGCAAATTATAGGGTATACACCTGTGAAAGAAGGTGCAGCAGAGCAAGGATGTTCTTTTACTGTCATTGAGTATATTTGCCTCAGTAGTTTATATTCATTCGGGTCATGCTTTCATGTTCTCTTGTTTTAGAGAATTTCAGACAGTATCAATTGAATGATAATTTTAAAAATACTCAAAACATGGAATATTTGATGAAGTCATCTTTGTATAGACTATAATGACAGAGTGTCATTTAAAAGCTGTAGAATTTCGTTAGGAGGCAAATTATATGTGGATAGCAAAACTATTCATCCTTTCTCGCCTGTCCTGTCTATGCTCACTTTCCTACTTCTTAAGGAAAAGAGAGAAATGACATTTTGAATATACAAGCTTTCATGATATTTTACATTTGTATAGCACTTCAGAGTTAAAGTACAAATGAGTTAAATCTCATTTGTCAGATTTCTGGGTTTAGAAAATCTGCTATTAATAATGATGTGAATTAGACCATACAAATCAAAATCCTCTTTAACATTTTATATTTTCTATATTTATAAGCTCATAAAAGTAGGATTACAGTACAACTTCACATGCAAATATCAAATATATGTGTATCTTTCTATCAAAATTTGGGTTAATGCTAAATCTTGAGAAGGACAACTTTTTATGGGCTGATTTAGTTGACTGTCTTGAAGAGGTATGTACATTCCAAGTACTAATAATTGTGGGCCTTTAATGATTCATATTTGGGAACCATTTATGAACAGGACCAATGTAGATTCTCAGTACTTATTTGACCATTTAACAGTACTATGCCTTGTGTTTTCTTCCGTGGTTAAACATTAAGTAGATAATGCTGATGAAAACTAGAATTTGATTTTCACTTCAGTTTATTTTATCAAACTCTGAGTGCCTATTATTTACAAAGCATAACCTAAGTGCTATGTGAATACACAAATGAATATAATATAATCTCTGCCCTCTAGGAGCAAAGGGGTGATGAACAAATACTTGATTCTAATATATAAGGCACACTGTGATAAATATTACAGTAGAGGGATGAAACCATTGTGTATGTTTCAATTATTTCAGCAGTTTTTGCCACATAATAAGTCATCCTACAACATATTGACTTAAACAAGAACCATTTATTAAGCTCAGATTTCTAAAGATTAGTAATTTAGGGTAGGTTCAGCTGGTCTCACTAATACTTTGAGGTTAGCTGCTAGATTGGCTAGGGACTTGTTGGTCTAGGCCTGCTCTTCTCTAATCCATGTGATCGCCCATCGATCAAGAGCCTAAACCAGGTTATTCACAGGGCTCTTGACAGGTTCCAAGAGAGCAAGAGCAAATGTGCAAACTCCTTGAGGCCTACACTTGAAACTATAGCAAACCATCACTCCCACCACATTCTTTTGGTTAGAGCTAGTCACAAGGCCAACTCCAATTCAAGAAATGAGGAAATAAACTCCAATATATACTCTAATTGAGATATAAGATGTATATAAATAATACAAATAAAGAGCAAGATTTATCTATTAAGTACAAAAAGAAGCCATGAGTGGAGAGGCCTTTGTGATCCTGAATAGTTATAAAATGTTTTGTGGAAAAGGTACAGAGTTGAACTGAAAAAAAGTTAGGCATTGGTGAAGGAAGAAAGCAATTCATACATAAAAAAAAGTGGCAGATTTGAGTTTTGTTTAAAAACATGGTGGGGGAGGTGTCGGCTTAACTAGGATCTAGACTGTCTTTTTTAAGTATTAGGCTAATCTCTTTAAGTCCCCATTTCTTAATTTCTCTTATTTATTCCTGTTTTGCTGTTAAGCTTCCTCATGCACCTCTTTTTTGATGTCTTGTCTATCCTTCTACTCATTGAGTCCACCCTGAAATATTTCAAACTTCTGTTATTCACATTCATTTTGAAGATATCTTAACTTCCCCAGATAATTATTTGCATTATTTATTTAATTTATGGCAGTTCACCTTACATGTTTGACCTAAGGTTTAAGGATATCCTTTTCCTTAGTAATATCACAATATTTTCTGTTCCTTGGCCCCAACTGTTATTTACTTCCGATATATACTTAAGTTTTTATAAAGCTGAATGAACTAGGTTGTGGCATTGCATCAGATCTCCTGAATGGAGCTTGTTGGCAACGACTCTTATACAGCAAGCCATCCCAAGATGTCTAGGGCTTTTTTTAGATTGAGCTGTTGCTATTCCCTCTAGGCCAGTTATTCCCCAATTTCTAACCTACAGTCTAAAGTAAACATAGTGCATTTCCATTGCAGACGCTTAACCTGCCTTAAAAACAACTATAGGACCTAAGAGAAATAGTTGTATATTTCTTTGGGGATGTTGAACAAATTCTGCTGCTACTCTTGTTAGCAGTATAAAAGTAAAAACCAGTACCTTCAGTTAGTCAACAATAGTTAGGGAAACCTGAGAACAACTCTAGAACCTAACTATATAGAACTGCCCCTCCTATTTCTCATCCTGTTATGATCCTGTTCAATAAAATTTTGGTTTTCAAATGAAATTGCCCAAGTCTAATGAACATTATGTTGTTGCTAAGGGGAACATTCCCCCTTTGGTTGACTGCTGTGTCTCATATGGAGAAATCTTAACTTTGCTTAATATTTATTTGCATTTTATCCTTGGTAGAGAACCTATTTGTATCAAAAGCTGATTTTTTTCTGATACAGCACATATCAAAATGATATATAGTCCATAGGGTTTATTTTTTAATGTTTCACCTTAACCAGTCTAAACTATCCACTAACTAGGAGACTTCATAGGAATCTGTGATAGGGGTAGAGCAGGCCCACAGCTCAGAAGGCTGGAGATTGCACTCTTCTGTTTTTCATCATGACCATTAAGCTGTTAACAAGAAGGCGTCTCTCACATATACTTAATATTGGTCCTAAACCTGCTAGAATATAACTCGAGTTTTTTGGGGGATGGCCTATAGTTTCCCCCAAGTGTTTACTGAGCAGTTGCCAGGAGTCTTGATAGAGAAGAGAAGTGTGTAGGGGTTGGTAGTAGGAGAAAGTTTTTATGAAAGAGATATTCTTCATAGAGGAAAATAGAAAGAGTTGTTTGAAAATCCTCTAACAGTGAAGTGTATGGACCAGTAATGTTGTCAGTAGAAATACTCTCCAAGTGCTCAGTAGAAATATTCTGTTGACATCAGGTTATGTATGATCTTGAATAATGGCCTGTAAGACTGGGACTCATTTACATCAAAGTCAGAAATCAAATAGCTTGATAATTCATGGAATTGAAAGATGTCATTATTATGACTGATGTGGATGGTGGGATTAGAAGGAATGGTTTCAGCCATAAAGCACATTATCTTGGAAAAGATTATCTGTACCACCAATATAGTAGCATGTATATGTGGGGAGGGCAGATCAGAAATGAAATTCAGAATCATTATATCCCAAAGTCATTCGGTGGTTAGAAGAGGACATAGTAATATGTCAGACCACCTGCACAGATCTCTTTGCTGATACAGAGCCAGTAAATGTCTGCAGACCATATTGCGTATCTTGACATAGGCACAACAAGCACTTAGGTATAGATGTAGACCTTCCTAATCAGGAAGTATTCATTCATTCATTCAACACTATTCCTAGCACTTTATAGGCAGTGAGTATAATGCAGTGAATAAAACATGGTTCTTCATGGAGCTTACATGCATGTAAAGCAGGCTTTTCCAACATTCTGTTCTTTCCATAGTGTCCAAGTGGCCCTGGCTCTTCAAGGAAATGCCAATGCATCTAGATTTTGAGTTTTTATATTGATGCCATATTGTTTGGTTTTGAGGACAGCTGCAGAATTCAATGGCAAGATATCCAGGGCAAGGTCAAGTCTGCTGTACCCTGATACACAGGCTTTCAGAGTAGAACTTTAGCTATGGTTTGGCAGCTTGGCATAAATAAGATGGTCAACTTCAAAATGTGATCCTTTGGTTCTTGGAAGCAGAGGCTTCTGGTTATTTTGATAAGATCGTAACCCAAGTTACTTTGACAGATACCTGTAGCCTACAGGGTGATACCTCCAACATCAGAGGAGGCTCTGACAGGAAGTAATTCCTATTCCTAGCAATATCTTAGCTAATACCTCTGGGCCTAGTTCTGTAAAAAATATAAAAAGAAATATTCTGAGAATAGACTCCACTGAACTAGACCTTTGACTTTATATAAGCCAAGGCTGGATCAGCATATGCAAGGATAGAGCACAGGTAATGAAGATCTTCAGCTACTGGGATGCTGCAGCAGCCACTGCCAACAAGACATGTCTCCTTACTTTGCTTAGAGTAACTAGAGCCATCAGGGGAAATTAATGGAACCAATTGTCAATAATATGTAACAAATTCTGGGATTTGCTAAATGCCCTCAGTTTATTGGAGGAGAGTCTACTCTAGAACCGCTGAGGTTTTAATCTCTCTTCAAACTAGCTTCTTCACTGGGGAGGAGGTGAGCTCAGAAATTCTACCTCAGGGCCTTTTTTAATTTAACAGAGTTAATTTTTTGCAGACCAAGATCTCATGAAATAATATCCAAACAGAACATAACTGTTTGGTATAGAAAAACATGTAAGATGTTATTTAAATGCCAGGAAAAGACTGACATTTAATAGATCAAATACCATTATAGCAAGTTTTCAAATGGCCTTTCAAAAGGCCATTTTCTAGTCATTATCCTCTCACTATGGAAATCATTTTAGCACCTCAGAGGTCTAATTTCCTAAAGTCTTCATGGAATTGTTTTAGGAGGTTGGAAGCCATAAGATAGGGAATATTATTAGTAGTAGATGATAACCTCTTTGAGGCTATGATAGTCTTATTAGAGATAGACTCCTTTTTAACTTATTTTTTAATAGAGAAGAGGTCTTAGAGAAGGTGGACGCGCCTGATGAACTGTATTTTACAGGGGCTTTGGTTTTCTTCAGAGAGCAAGCATACCCAGCATACCTTACTTTACTTAGCAGCAAAGTAAGCCCCAAACAACTTGTTCTTTATACAGCTGTGCCTGGTAGAGAGGTAGCTTCTGGACCTCTTTGAGAGCCCTTCCCTCTAGACATCTTGTGTGTTAGAAATGCTAGCTCATGAGTGACACACACTGTAGGCCCTGTCTGGATCCTTAAACCATATAAATGGCAGATAAGTGAAGACAACCAGTAGGTGAAGGTCCTTCAGTTAGAAGTAGTTACTGACAAACTTTTGGATAAAGACAAAACATTAGGCTTTTGACATATTTTCCCATGAAAAATTCACTGGGTTTGGCCTTCTGACCCAGGGGTCTCCCATTCTAGGAGGATCCATTGTTATTGTCAAACCATGTTGTGACAGTCTTGAAATAGATGAGGAATCTAACCTAAAGCTTGGTTGTCCAGCACTTTCTACTTCAACCTGCAGACAGGGCTCTACCACTTAAAGCTTCCACCAGAAGATAGAACATTCTTTCCAGTAGGTGTTAGAAGTACCTTTTACAGAAGTGTGTCTATTTTGAAGCACCCTTCTACTCCTTTTTTCCTGTAGAACAACAACTGTAACTTTTGATGTGGGCATGATGGCCAGCATCACTCTAGATAGCCTCATAGCAAAGTCTGTCAGTTCAGAGGCCGGGGTTCCATTCCTTTCCAGCTCTTAGGTGAAGAGCTAACAAGCATAGCATTGCAAGCCACCTAGTAATTGCTACCATATTCTGTAGACAGCATTGCTGATCTTCTCATGCTATACCATAAGAAACCTAGGTAAAGTGAGACAGTCTATGAGATACTTTACTGAGTTAGCCTGAGGCACTGCACTACTCTCTGCTTCTCACAATAAGCCAAGTAAGGGAGAAACTCAGGAGGTTTCTCCCTAACTCCAGCACTCAGCATGTATATCCACAAACCTGGAACTTGTGAGTTTTCTTGACTCACATCTTCAAAAGAAAGGATAGGAAAGTCATTACTAATGAATTTCCCTGGGAGTAGCAGTGATATCAGAGACTGTTGTGGTAGTGCTGGCTGAATGAAAGCCTGCTAGGTTCTGACCACTAATCTCACTCCTCTTTATTAACTGCACGGCCTATTGTCCGACTAGAGGACACTTAAGGTCAAGAAAAGGTCTTGGAACTAATTTCTAACTACTACATTCTACTGATAGCCACTAGAGGGAAGCAGAGAGTGACAACGAAGGTCCAGATTTAAGGAACTGGGACATATTTCAGTTTGTCAAGAAAGAAGCCTCCTTAACTATAAGAGAATTAGCTACCTGGGAGTGACAGTTACAAGCACAGACCTCTGGAGAACAAAGACCAAAACGAGAATCCAGAACCACAATCTGAAGGTTATAACACTTCTTTCTAGGCAAGAACCAGAAATGGGTAAAGAAATGAGGTAGGACTGACTGGTAAAGGGGAACCAGACAGCATCAGTGAAGGTAGAGAACCAAAAGAACAGTCTAAGTGTCAGGTCTCAAGGGGACAAGTGAAGATGGGACAGGGATGAAATTGTGAATGGGAGAAATAACTACAGTGAGAGGCAAGCCAGAGTGTATGAGCTGAGGAGGCAAAGGTATAGTCCAGAAAGATTGATTCTCTCAGGCAATGGTACCCAGGAAGGAGCTTTCTATAGGGTGCATATCAGGAAGGAAGGATCTACCAAGGGAGCAATTTCAGATACAACCAAACAGCCTTATCTATGGGATTCTCATATTTTAAAGTAGCTCCTTGATTAGCCAGGATCATTTCTTTTTTGGTCTGTTGGTAATATAACTTTTTGGTCAAGGGTAATATAACTTGCTGAGAATGTGGAGAGGAAAAAAGGATATTATTTCTAAAATGTGATTAAGGGATTCTTATATATGAAATGAAATTAAACTTGGGTGTGAAACCCTTTTGAATAACATTTGTGTAAAAGGACAGCTCATTTTCCTAGAATAGCTTCTGATGTTCCCT
>VSMD01030512.1:0-46766 GCA_008750895.1 Mirza zaza
ACCAAAACTCATAAGCTGACTAAAAACACTGCTACAACTGTGCTTTACCTGCTCTTTTTCAAGCATATCCGCTTTACGGAGTATTTTCATCGCATACACATGCCCTGTATCTTTCTTCTGAACAAGTCGCACCTGAAAGTTATAAAAGAAATGCCAAGTCAAAAATTCACACTGCCAAACTAATATTTCATGTGTTACAGGAAGCAGTACTTAAACTGAAAAAGTATGATAACTTTAATATAAGCAACTAGCAGTAACAAAGCAGAAGAAAATGAATACATTCCAAAATGAATACATTACACACAATGATGTCAATGCTGGAAACATTCTCAAATATCTCTATATCTGAACAGCTTTGGCTCCCTAGTTGAACAAACCAATCTAATTTAAAATTTTCAGTTTCAAACTTAAGGACTCATTAAACCTCTGGCATAGACTTCTGGCATAGGCTGGGCACGGTGGTTCACGCCTATAATCCTAGCACTCTGGGAGGCCGAGGCGGGCGGATTGCTCAAGGTCAGGAGTTCAAGACCAGCCTGAGCAAGAGCGAGATCCCGTCTCTACTATAAATAGAAAGAAATTAGCTGGACAACTAAAAATATATAGAAAAAATTAGCCAGGCATGGTGGCACATGCCTGTAGTCCCAGCTACTCGGGAGGCTGAGGCAGGAGGATTGCTTAAGTCCAGGAGATTGAGGTTGCTGCAAGCTAGGCTGATGCCACGGCACTCTAGCCCAGGGAACAGAGTGAGACTCTGTCTCAAAAAAATAAAAAATAAAAAAATCTCTGGCATTTGTCATTCAGTCAGCTCAGAAAAATCTAAATAAATTATTACAACAATGTTTAAAACAAAGTAAAACTTCATGCATAGGAAAAATATAAGGAAAAAAACCCTAAAATGTATAATTAGGGAAATTGGGTTTTATGCAGCTTTCCTTTCTTTTTTATATTTTCCAATGTTTTTAAAGAGAATAATTTTATGATGAAAAGAAAATGATTTACAAACCAAAAGAAAAGTTCACAAGTTCCTGCATATCCTCCCCCTCCACTCCCAAGTATGTTTTCTTTCTCCAATACCTTTCCTCACGTTTTTCCTAATTGAGTACCATGTCCTTTCCTCACTGAACAGAAAGCTTTTTCAGAGGTGGTATTATATCTTTCTCTCTTTCAAGAGGCTAACAGGGATTTTGAACACTGAGGGATCAAGTTTATCTTTACCTGTACCTTTGAATATACTCACATTTCCCCCTGTGTACTGGTTTTTAATAATATACTTCTCCTTCTATACACAAAACTATTGCATCAAGAGGTTGTCCACTTTGGTGTTATCCATCGATGGGAATGACTTTGTGTGGGCTCATTTAAACTCTCCCCAACAGAATGCTCTTGTGACCAAGCAGGATTCATTTCCAAGAATAGCTAGGACAAAACTATAAATGTTTTCAACTCTCCACCACTACCAGTATAACTCCTTTCTATAAATTCTGTCTCCTAAGGCCATCTTTTTAGATCTGTACCAATCTGGCAATAAAAAATAAAAGGTGTACTTTGCCAGCAAAGGAGGAACAAAAAAAAAAAAAAAAAGAAGAAGAAGAAGAAGAAGAAAAATAAATAATAATAAAGGGTGGAGATATAGTTTGCTCCTAGAGAGGTGGTACAGTACTGAGAAAAGCAAGAGCTTTGAGGGCAGAAAGACTTGGACCCAACTTCTGGTCCCAGTGCTCAATGGCTATGTGACATTGGAACACTATATATACCTTCAGATTCTTAATTTCATAAAATGGGTTATTGTCCTGATTGTATGTGAAAAGCACTGAATAAATAACAAATATTGATTTTCTTCTACCTTTCAACTCTCCCTCTAGATCAGTATTCAAACACCAATATCACCTCTGGCAAAACAACAGAGAACAGAGATCTGGGACAGTGGAGAGGGAAGAAAGAGAGAAAGCAGTTAGGATGTGGGGCTGGCATGCCTGACATTCCATATATTTCAGTTATATCAACAATCATGAGCTTACAGTACATCTGAAGCTTTGAAGTTCTGTGATGTTTTTGTACTTTATAAGTAGCTGTGGTTTTTACCTCACCAAATGCTCCTCTGCCTATTACTTTTAAGGATTCAAAATCTTCCAAGCCAAGCCTTGTTCTCTTCAAACGAAGAAACTCCGTTTCCTTCCGAGCATGTGCTGATCTCCTGAGTCGTTTCTAATGTTTAAATAAGGGAGAGCAGGAAAGGAAATGAGTTGAAATTCTGAAGCTCTGCAACAAAGTCATATTTGTGATTTATCAGGTAGAAAACAGGGCCACACTAGGCATAGCCTTTTCACACATTAAAGCACCACAGAAGTATCCTTAAGATACTTTTTAAGATACTTCTCCCTTCCCTGACTTTCAGACACAACACTCAAGCCATACTGAACAGATGAGTACCTCCTTTAAGAACTGACTAACCCACTTCAGCCATTCACTACTCCAACACTTCCAATGAAACAGTGGATAAACAATCAACATTTTCCTTTACCCTTTTTTATATAAAATAAAAATGTGTTTATCTATTTCCCTGGGTTTTGTTTTTGTTTTTTACACACTATAGCTCACTGTATACTCTTTCTATTATTCCTACAAATATTGGATATTTTTCACCACTGTCCTGGATGAAACAGTGGATAAACAATCAACATTTTCCTTTACCCTTTTTTTTTTTTTTTTTTTTTTTTTTGAGACAGAGTCTCACTTTATTGCCCAGGCTAGAGTGAGTGCCGTGGCGTCAGCCTAGCTCACAGCAACCTCCAACTCCTGGGCTCAAGCAATCCTGCTGCCTCAGCCTCCCAAGTAGCTGGGACTACAGGCATGCGCCACCATGCCCGGCTAATTTTTTTTTTTTCTATATATATTTTAGTTGGCCAATTAATTTTTTTCTGTTTATAGTAGAGATGGGGTCTCGCTCTTGCTCAGGCTGGTCTCGAACTCCTGAGCTNTATATATATTTTAGTTGGCCAATTAATTTTTTTCTGTTTATAGTAGAGATGGGGTCTCGCTCTTGCTCAGGCTGGTCTCGAACTCCTGAGCTCAAACGATCCGCCCACCTCGGCCTCCCAAAGAGCTAGGATTACAGGCTTGAGCCAACGCGCCCGGCCTACCCTTTTTTATATAAAATAAAAATGTGTTTATCTATTTCCCTGGTTTGTTTGTGTTTTTCACACACTATAGCTCACTATATGCTCTATTATTCTTACAAATATTGGGTATTTTTCACCACTGTCCTGGGGTTCTGTGATCAACCTCATTTCTGAAAGCATTTCCACTGCCTGGGTTCTATGATTCAATCCTATTTACTGCCATTTCAGTTCCTTGCACAGTTCCTTGTTAACTATATTTTCTCCTATCACATCTGTGGGTACTGGGTGGAAGGACTGATTTGAGATGGACATTTTGCTTTGATAAAGATTTCAGAAATTTACCCCACTTCTATCCAGCCTTTCCAATGAATACTATAAGAATGCTACAGTGTACTCTTTTAAATTTTAATTTGACTTCACTGAATTCATCCCTTCTTTCTCTTGTGATTCTAAATCTAATTTATTGTGCCTAAGTCTTCCTCTGCTGGGTAGGTAATAATTAACTTCTCCCTGTGCATCCAAATCCAGAAGCACACCATCCCTCACATTCCTCTGTTATTGAGCCAAAACCCTTCCCATGTGCACCAAGGCTAGGACTTGCTGGACAAGATATAACCTGCCATGCGGGATTTCAAAGAAAACATTTCCAATATTAATTACCTCTTCATCTTTTAGGCCTTCTTCTTCCATCACTTTTTCTAACTTCTTTTGTCTAAAACAAACGAACAAAAATAAGAGACACACGAAATAACATTTGAATAATAATTTTCTGAAAATTCTATACAAACATAATACTGTAATTGGTTTTGAAAAATGACAAAAACAGGTAAACCTCAAAATGCCTCATTAAAACACAAAAAAATTACCATTACTAGGAGAAGTGAAAAGATTCCCATTCTTCCTTAGTCTGCATTTTTTAAAAAATTGTATAAGATGTTAATGCAACAAAGAATCTTGTTTCAAGTTCTGTGATGTTTTTGTACTTTCTCTCTTTTTTTTTTTGGCGGTTATTTCCTCCTCGCCAAACCACAAAATAGCTGGTATTTGATAATCTCTTATATCATGGTGTTTCTTTCCCTCTGACTGAAATCTACTTCCTTTATTTAAGCATCTTCCTGCTCCTCCCTGCCACAAGCAAAGAGTAATAAGCAACAAAGGTAAAGACAAAATTTGGAGGTTTAAGGGGAAAATTATGATCAGGAAAGGTGATTGGCACCACTATCAAAACTTAAACCTGCAAACTCTTAGAGTACTGAACTTCAGTTTAGAAACTGCATCCAATAATATTTTTTATATACAGTCTCATACTGACTTGATAAAATTAAAAAAAGTAAAATTTCCTTACAACCAATTCCACAGAACATTCATTTATTCAGCATAATAAATGAAAGCACATGGGCTAGAAATCTCCACCGCTTATCAGCATTCCAGATAAACAGGCAATACCGACAGGGCAGGGAAAAATAAAAGTGTATGCTGTACCAAGAGCATGTAGTATAGTGTGGCTGATGCACACAGCACTTAACATGCCACACCAAGAAGGATGGATCTTATTCTGTAGACAACTGAGAGCTTAAAAGAGGCTTGCATACAAAGGAATGATGTGATGAGATTTCTATTTTATTTTATTTTATTTTTTTTTTTTTTTGAGACAGAGTCTCACTTTATTGCCCAGGCTAGAGTGAGTGCCGTGGCGTCAGCCTAGCTCACAGCAACCTCAAACTCCTGGGCTCAAACAATCCTGCTGCCTCAGCCTCCCAAGTAGCTGGGATTACAGGCATGTGCCACCATGCCCGGCTAATTTTTTCTATATATATTAGTTGGCCAATTAATTTCTTTCTATTTATAGTAGAGATGAGGTCTCGCTCTTGCTCAGGCTGGTCTCGAACTCCTGAGCTCAAATGATCCGCCCACCTCGGCCTCCCAGAGAGCTAGGATTACAGGCTTGAGCCACCGCGCCCGGCCAAGATTTCTATTTTAGAATGGTAAGCAGCAGGAATGAGAATCTGATGGACCAGCAGGGAAAGCAACTCAGAAAGATCTGAGACCAGTTGAAGGTTATTGTAATGATTCAGATATGTAGTAAACATATGAAGCTAGAACAAAATGAAAAAAACTACTGCAAAGATGACTAATTGGCAGTGGGAGTCAAGGGAAAAGTCTTACAATTCTTGTCTAGAGGGATAATGATGGCACAACCAACATAGGAAACACAGAGGTAGGAACATGGAAAGAGGCCTCCCAGTGCTTACCACAGGCTGTGTTCTTACACTGACTGTACAGAAAGAGGAAGCAGAGTAAAGATACCCCATGTACACCCCAGCCCAGGCCCTGTGCCTGGTCTGTATTGTGAATGGGAGAACATGCAGTGGAGGAAAAGGAAAAAAAAAAGGAACATGGGAAGAAAATGAGTTTGTTTCATTTTGGTCAATGAATATTTATTGTAATAATAGCATTTAGTTAAAATGAATATTTTGTTAGAAATTATATTACAAATTCACAGGATGAAACAATAAATAAGAATTTGTGTCCAAACTCTGAGGAAGTGAAATGATCTACTCTGATCCTGATGGAAAGAAAAAAGCATCTACATGGCTTCCAGTCTTCCCAATTTTCTTCTCCCAGTTCCCAGAATATTTTGAGATATGCATGCATGCACATGTACTGGAGAAAGAAAGCTGCACTGTTGGTAGTTTCAGGGGTGTAAATTAATTCCATTTCAGTCGTTAGATAGTTGAAGTATAGAAGAGTAAGAAGAGTCAAAGCATAACGTATTGGCAAAAGCTATAAGAACTCAACTATGGTCAGCTCTTTTTGTGTCTTGAGTACCAAATACCACCATACTTCCCAATTATATTTTTTTTGAATGACCACATCAGACTAGGCTACAAGTCCAATATGCTATCCACTACATCACAAAACCAGCTCCTTCTGATTATATTTTAAACCTAACTTCAAACTGAGAGGGTTTCTACAGCTTTAATGAAGTGTAATTAAATTGGTTTCAGCAGAACACATGCCTAAGAGTAAAGTTATCAGAATTAACTCCTTTAACACAATTAGATTATTTCATTAGAGAAATTATCCAGAAAAAGCTATCATGATAACAATTTATTGGGACCAGATCCATAAAGGCCTTGAGGACACCAAAAATAGTAGGCACAGCCTGAAATGACACTTAAAAGTGACATCCTCTGTGAAATGACACCAAAAGAATTACTGTTAATTTGGTTAGATTCAAGGTGGCATTTAGACTATGCAAGAAATTGGCCATACAGGGCCGGGCGTGGTGGCTCATGCCTGTAATCCTAGCACTCTGGGAGGCTGAGGCAGGCGGATTGCTCAAGGTCAGGAGTTCGAGACCAGCCTGAGCAAGAGAGAGACTCCGTCTCTACTATAAATGGAAAGAAATTAATTGGCCAACTAATATATATAGAAAAAATTTGCCAGGCATGGTGGCGCATGCCTGTAGCCCCAGCTACTCTGGAGGCTGAGGCAGGATTGTTTGAGCCCAGGAGTTTGAGGTTGCTGTGAGCTAGGCTGACGCCACAGCACTCTAGCCCAGGCAACAGAGCAAGACTGTCTCAAAAAAAAAAAAAAAAAGAAAAGAAAAGAAACTGGCCATATTTTTGGAGATGCATATTAGAGTATGTAAAATTAAAATGACAGATGTTGGGATTTACTTTAAAACACCATACAAAGAAAAAAATAAAATGGAATACATAAAGCAAATATGGCAAAGTCCTAATAATCACTGAATCTAAGGGATGAATATATGGGGGGGTGTCACTGTATTATTCTATCAGTCTGCATATTTAAAATTATTCATAATGAAAAAGAAAAGCAAGCCTCCCAAAAGGCATGCTCTCTAGTGGCAGTGCCAGGTTAGCTACCATTCCAGTCTTCAGGAAAGGCACCCTTTCCCTCAATCAACTCCAACGTTCCAAAGCAGAATGCTGGGAAAGAGACCAGGCCACTTTTCACACTCAGAGGCCACACCCACCCTCACCCCAGCAACACCTTCCATGTCCTCCATTTATTTCCGTGTATGTTCATTTCTCATCTGAGAGAATAAATTCTTTCGCAGGCAAGGACCACATCTGAATCTCCTGTCTCCACTACAAACAGTGCTTTGTACACAGCTAGTTTTAAAAATGTATGTTGCTAAATTGAAAAAAAAAAAAAAAAGGTCAGAATGGTTGTTTTTTTTTGAGACAGAGTCTCATTTTGTTGCTCAGGCTAGAGTGAGTGCCATGGCGTCAGCCTAGCTCACAGCAACCTCAAACTCCTGGGCTCAAACAATCCTACTGTCTCAGCCTCCCGAGTAGCTGGGACTACAGGCATGCACCACCATGCCCGGCTAATTTTTTGTATATATATTTTTAGTTGGTCAATTAGTTTATTTCTATTTTTAGTAGAGACGGGGTCTTGCTCAGGCTGGTTTCGAACTCCTGACCTTGAGCGATCCACCCGCCTCGGCCTCCCAGAGACCTAGGATTACAGGCGTGAGCCACCTCGCCCGGCCTAGGTCTGGATTTATCTATCCTTAGGACTTAAATAAAACTGACACTGGGTCACTAATAATAATCACATACTTCTACTCAGGATCAGATCAGATCAAATGTAGACACAGTTAAGGAAAAAATAGGTAAGAATATCAGCCAGGCACAGTGGCTCACAACTGTAATCCTAGCACTCTGGGAGGCCAAGGCAGGAGGATCACTTGAGCTCAGGAGTTCCAGACCAGTCTGAGCCAGAACAAGACCCTGTTTCTACTAAAAATAGTAAAAATATTAGCTGGGTGTAGTGGTGCATGCCTGTAGTCCCAGCTACTCGGGAGGCTGAGGCAGCAGGATTGCTTGAGCTCAGGAGTTTGAGGTTGCTGTGAGTTAGGCTGACGCCATGGCCCTCTAGCTCAGGAGACACAGTGAGACTCTGTCTCAAAAAAAAAAAAAAAAAGGAAGAATATCTAAAGGAGTTGTAGAACATACATGTTCCCACAGAGGAAAATATAGGGAAGTCCTTATTTGATTTTGTGGACAAAAGAGGCATACGTTATCTATTAAATTGGATTTTCATGGCTTTAATGAATCTACCAAAATAGTCTTCAAGAAGAAAAGAACATTATTTTTTAATTAATTAATTAGTTTCTACCATAGATTAGTCTTGCCTATTCCATACAAGTACAGCATGTAAATGAAATCATATTTATTTGAATAAGGCATCTTTCATTCAGGGTAATGTTTCTGAGGTTCATCTGTGTTAAAATGTCTATGAATAATTTGTTCCTGGCCAGGTGTGGTGTCACATGCCTGTAATCCCAGCACTTTGGGGGGCTGAAGCAGGAGGGTCACTTGAGGCCAGGAGTTAGAGACCATCCTGGGCAACACAGTGAGATCCCATCTCTACAAAAAATTTTAAAAATTAGCCAGGAGTAGTGGTACATGCCTGTATTCCCAGCTACTTGGGAAGCTGAGATGGGAGGATCACTTGAGCCCAGGAGTTCAAGGCTCCAGTAAGCTATGTTCACATCACTGTACTCCAGTCTGGGCAACAGAGTGAAACCCTGGCTCTAAAAAAATAAATAAATAAAATAATAAAAAATTAAAAAATTAAATTAATTATCTTTATTTAGTGACTTTTTAAATGAATAACTAGGCAATTAGCAATACCTACAGGGCACCTAGGATTGCATAAGACAGAAGAAGAAAACAATTGCTACTCCTAGAGAAGCTTACATTAGATGCTACTGAAGACAAAACACAGATTAAAGAAATAAAGAAGATGCACTTGCACTACTGAATGTTTAAAGTCTACAGCATCACACCTGTAATCCTAGCACTCTAGGAGGTCGAGGCGGGTGGACTGCTCGAGGTCAGGAGTTCAAAACCAGCCTGAGCAAGAGCGAGACCCTGTCTCTACTATAAAAATAGAAAGAAATTAATTGGCCAACTAATATATATATACAAAAAATTAGCCGGGCATGGTGGTGCATGCCTGTAGTCTCAGCTACTTAGGAGGCTGGGGCAGCAGGATCGCTTGAGCCCACGAGTTTGAGGTTGCTGTGAGCTAGGCTGATGCCACGGCACTCACTCTAGCCTGGGCAACAAAGCAAGACTCTGTCTCAAAAAAAAAATAACATAAAAATTAAGTCTACGGTGGCAATAATAGAAGACTATCAGGTGGCATCCTGTAGCACTGTGTAATGGACACTAGAGTCAGAGAGTTTATTTGTTATTTTTTTTTTTGAGACTCGTTTTGTTGCCCAGGCTAGAGTGAGTGCCGTGGCATTAGCCTAGCTCACAGCAACCTCAAATTCCTGGGCTCAAGCGATCCTTCTGCCTCAGCCTCCCAAGTAGCTGGGACTACAGGCATGCACCACCATGCATGGCTAATTTTTTCTATATATTTTTAGTTGGCCAATTAATTTCTTTCTATTTCTAGTAGAGACGGGGTCTCTCTCTTGCTCAGGCTAGTTTCGAACTCCTGACCTCGAGCAATCCGCCCACCTTGGCCTCCCAGAGTGCTAGGATGAGAATTTAATGATTTTTAAACCCATACAGAACTTGCTGTAGTGCTTATATGAAACTGCTCAAAGTTCTCACATTTTACTTTTATACAGGAAACAAGCGCCAAATAAATGTTATTCTTTCTTATATCTGTAGGTTTTGGACACATCTCCCCTTGCAGTAAGTCCTTTATTTCAAATATAATCTATTGCTCTACTATAATAGAACAGGGCAAAAGTTGCATATTGGCCAGGTGCTGTGGCTCATGTCTGTAATCCCAACATTTCAGGAGGTTGAGGCTAGAGGACTGCTTGAGGCCAAGAGTTTGAGAACAGATTAGACAACATAGTAAGATCTCATCTCTACAAAAAAATAATTTTTTAACAAAAAAAAAAATTTTTTTTAATTAAGCTGGGTGTGGTGGCATGCACCTACTACAGTCCCAGCTACTCAGGAGGCTGAGAGACAGGAGGATCGCTTGATCCCAGGAGTTCAAGAATGCAGTGAGCTATGATCAGACCACTGCATTCCAGCCTAGGTGACAGAGTAAGACCCTGTCTCTTAAAAAAAAAAAAAAATCAGTCCATATAATTTGCCTTATTAAAAGAATAAAGGAGGCCGGGTTCGGTGGCTCAAGTCTGTAATCCTAGCTCTCTGGGAGGCCGAGGTGGGCGGATCCTTTGAGCTCCGGAGTTCGAGACCAGCCTGAGCAAGAGCGAGACCTCATCTCTACTATAAATAGAAAGAAATTAATTGGCCAACTAATATATATATAGAAAAAATTAGCCGGGCATGGTGGCGCATGCCTGTAGTCCCAGCTATTTGGGAGGCTGAGGCAGCAGGATTGTTTGAGCCCAGGAGTTTGAGGTTGCTGTGAGTTAGGCTGACGCCACGGCACTCACTCTAGCCTGGGCAATGAAGTGAGACTCTGTCTCAAAAAAAAAAAAAAAAAAAAGAATAAAGGAGAAAAAATATGATTATTTCAAAGATGCAGAAAAAGCATTTGAAAAAATTCACCTATTCATGATAAAAACTCTCAGCCAAACACAAACTAAGAAAACTTCCTCACTCTATAGAGGACATCTTTGAAAAACCTACAGCTACCGTCATAAATAATAGAGAAATATTGAGCAAGTTGCCTCTTAAATCAAGAATAAAGCAAAAATATCCATTTCCACTACTTCTAGTCAACATTTTACTGGAAGTTCCAGCCAGCACAATAAAACAAAAAGAAAAAAGTTGAATAGATTGAAAAGAAAGAAGTGAAACAGTCTCTATATGAATGACATGATTGTTTATGTACAAAATCCTAAGGAATATGCAAAAAAATATATGAATAAGTAAATTAATAAGTTGCGAGATATGAGGTCAATATACAAAATTCAGTTATATTTCTATATACTAGCAGCAAACAACTGGACAGTGAAAGATATCCATTTACAATAGCAGGAAAAATCCCCAAAATACTAGGAATAAATGAACAAAAGACACATAAGACCTCCACACTAAAAACTATAAAACACTGCTGAGAACAATTAAAGACCTATAAAACAGAGAGATATACCAAGGAATATAGTATCTAAAATAACCATGGATCAGAAGATTCAATACTGTTAAGATGTCATTTTTCCCTGATTTGATCTACAGATCCAATATAATTCTAATCATAATTCCGTTAGGCTTTGATGTAGAAATTGACGAGGTGGCCGGGCACGGTGGCTCACGCCTGTAATCCTAGCACTCTGGGAGGCCGAGGCGGGCGGATTGCTCAAGGTCAGGAGTTCAAAACCAGCCTGAGCGAGACCCCGTCTCTACTATAAAAATAGAAAGAAATTAATTGGCCAACTAATATATATATATAAAAAAAATTAGCCGGGCATGGTGGCACACGCCTGTAGTCCCAGCTACTCGGGAGGCTGAGGCAGCAGGATCGCTTGAGCCCAGGAGTCTGAGGTTGCTGTGAGCTAGGCTGACGCCACGGCACTCACTCTAGCCTGGGCAACAAAGCAAGACTCTGTCTCAAAAAAAAAAAAAAAGAAAGAAATTGACGAGGTGACTCTAAATGGAAATACAAAGACCTGGAATATCCAAAGCAACCTTGAAATAAAAAGAACAAAGCTAGAAGACTTATGCTACTAGTCATCAAGGAAATGCAAATTAAAATCAGAGAGATAACACTAAGAATACCACCAAAATAAAGTTAAAACACTGACAACACACAAATGTTGGCAAAAATGTAAACGAACTGGAACTCTCATATATTATTGGTAATATTTTGGAAAAAGATTTGATAATTTCTTATAAAATTAAACATACACCTATGCATGTTTATGATCCAGCAATTCTACTCCTAGGTATTTACTTGAGAACTAAAAACAAAGTTTCACTGTAAGATCTGTACACAAATGTTCATAGAAGCTTATTCAAAATAGACAAAAACTGGGCATGATGGCTCATGCCTATAATCTCAGCACTTTGGGAGGCTGAGGTGGGAAGATCACCCGAGGCTTGAAGTTTGAGATTAGTCTGGGCAACAGAGCAAGACGCTGTCTCAAAAAAAAAAAATTTTTTTTTAAATTACCCAGGCATGGTGGCCCACATCTATAGTCACAGCTACTCGGGAGGCTGAGGCAGGAGGATCTTGTGAGCCCAGGAGTGTGAGGTTGCTGTGAGTTGTGACTATGCCACTGTACTCCAGTCTGGTAGGCAACAGAGTGAGACTCCATTTAAAAAAAAAAATCAATATTATTTGAAAAAAAAAAAAGCCAAAAACTGAAAAAAGCCCATCAACAAAAGAGTGAATAAACAAAATGAGATATAGTCAGAAAACAGAATGGTACTCAGAATATTTATTTTTATTTTGTTTTGAGACAGGGCTTTGCTCTGTCACCAGGGCTAATGTACAGTGGCATCATCATAGCTCAATGCAATCTCAGACTTCTGGGCTCAAGCTATCCTCCTGCCTCAGCCTCCCAAGTAGCTAGGGCTACAGACACGTACCACCACATCTGGCTAACTTTTTTTTTTTTTAATTTTTTTGTAGAGATGAGGTTTGGCTACGTTGCTCAGGCTGGTCTTGAACCTCTGGCCTCAAGTGATCTTCTCACTTCAGCCTCCCAAAGTGCTAGGATTATAGGTGGCGCCAGCATACCCAGCCAGGAACAAATTAGTGATACAGATAGCAACACAGATGAACCTCAAAAACACAACACTAATAAAAGACACTTTACTCAAATGAATATGTACTGTATGATTTCATTTACATGTTCCACTTGTATGGAATAGGCACAACTAATCTATGGTCGAAACAAAATCGCAACAGTGGTTCTCTGAAGTTGAAGGAGCAAGAGGCATGAAAGAACTTTCTCAGAGGATGGTGATGTTCTATGGTTTGATAAGGGTTTAAGTTATATAGGTGTATACATTTGTAAAAACTCATCAAATGAAACCCTTCGACTTGTACATTTCATTGTATATAAATTTTATACCCACCCCAAAAATATATAAATATCAAACTCTAGTTAATGTTATATAAGCAGAAATATTCAGAAGTATACTGATGTCTATAACATACCAAGTATGGCAAAAAATTAAGATGGACTAATGAATGGATAGATAAATGGATATATGATAAAATATAATAAATGATAATTAAAGGCTCTAGATTATGTGTATATGTGTATTCACTGTATAATTCTTTCAATTTTTCTGTACTTCCAAATACTTTCCTAATAAAATATTGGAAGTATTTTTTTAAATTATGAGTTACTACATGGATAGTATATACCAGATCAGTAATAATAATAGCTGATACTACCACCATTAACTAAGTGATTACTATGTACAAAGCACTGTGGTGGGTATACGTGTATGTTATATCTAATTACCACAGCAATTGTGCAAGGTAAGTATTATTATTCCCATTTTCCAAATGGGGGAAATGATACACAGAAAGACTAAAGAACTTGTTCTAACTTTACATAGCTACTAAATGGTACAGACAGGATTCTAAAACCAGGTCTGACTCCAAAGAGACCGCTCTTTCCAATGTATCACACTGCCTTTAAAATTAATTCCAAGGATCTGGCCCTTTTTTCTAAGAGATAGGATTTCGTCATGTTGCCCAGGCTGGCCTTGAACTCCATGGGCTCACGTGATCCTCTCATTTCAGCCTCCCAATTACCAATTATTTTTTCATATTGCAATAGAATTTTGTGTTATTGACTAGTAGACATAAGTGAGTTAATGGCAGGAACTTTGAAAATCCGTTACACTATCATTCCATTGTAATGGCATAGGCTATAACCTGGCTGCTACTATTCTTGTCTCCTTTCAACAATGTAAGTATGTTTATGATACAAGACATGAAGGCCATGACACAATTTTTTCAAACAAAATTCCTTACCTCATTTCTCGTTCTTCATGTTGAGCGATAAGGTTGCTATAAAAATTCTCCAGGGTCACTTTGGTCATTGTCACCCTTTCCTTTGTGTGATTACTCATGGACGAGCAAGGTGTTGAGCCTGTCATTGCCATGGTTCCTAGAAACAAAGAAAAGAAGAGGTAATACTTTTGGCGTTAGGAATCCATCAAATATGCACTCTCCTACTGTACTGACAGGAATGTAGATTGGTACAAGTTTTCTGGAGGATAAATAGACAGTATGTGACAAAAGCCAGACAAACAGAATACTTAGTGAAAATACTATATATTAGTGTCCTATGACCCAGAAATCCCACCCCTACATACAAAAACTGGAGATTGTCACACAGGCTTTTAAGATGACTAACACAAATGAAAAGTGGATGTTCATTATGCCATCGTTTGTGTTATGGGAAACTGGAGGCAATTTCTTTAAGGAAATAAATAAGTAAAATGCTGTGGATGCATAGGAAATACCATGCAAAGGTCAGAAGCAACTCTACTGGTACCTACAAGCCACATGAACATATTCTTAAAACACAGTGCCATCTTTAAAAAAGAGGAGAATAAGATCACAACACCATATGGGTAAATTAAGAATCTAGGCTGGGAGCAGTGGCTCACACCCATAATCCTAGCACTTTGGAAGGCTGAGGCCAGAGGATCACTCAAGGTCAGGAGTTCGAAACCAGCATGAGCAAGAGCGAGACCCCATCTCTACTATAAATAGCAAGAAATTAATTGGCCAACTAAAAATATATAGAAAAAATTAGCTGGGCATGGTGGCACATACCTGTAGTCCCAGCTACTAGGGAGGCTGAGGCAAGGGGATTGTTTGAGCCCAGGAGTTTGAGGTTGCTGTGAGCTAGGCTGATGCCACAGCACACTAGCGCAGGCAACAGAGTGAGGCTCTGTCTCAAAAAAAAAAAAAAAGAATTTATAGTAAGGCCAGGGATGGTGGCTCATGCCTATAATCCTAGTACTTTGGGAGGCTGAGGCAGTAGGATCACTTGAGGCCAGGAGTTAGAGACCAATTTAGACAATATGGAGACCCTCATCTCTACAAAAAAATTAGCCAGGCGTGTACTGGCTTATGCTTGTCCATGTTTTTCTGTATTTTGTTCAATGAGCATGTACTGTTACCAGTAACTTTTTTTTTTTTTGAGACAGAGTCTCACTCTGTTGCCCAGGCTAGAGTACCATCAGCCTAGCTAACAGCAACCTCAAACTCCTGAGCTCAAGCAATCCTTCTGCCTCAGCCTCCCGAGTAGCTGGGACTACAGCCATGTGCCACCATGCCTGGCTAATTTTTTCTATATATTTTTAGTTGTCCAGCTAATTTCTTTCTATTTATAGTAGAGAGGGGGGTCTCACTCTTGCTCAGGCTGGTTTCGAACTCCTGACCTTGAGCGATTCTCCGGCCTCAGCCTTCCAAAGTGCTAGGATTACAGGTGGGAGCCACCATGCCTGGCCACCAATAACTTTTTTTTTTTTTTTTTTTTTTGAGATAGAGTCTCACTTTATTGCCCAGGCTAGAGTGAGTGCCATGGCATCAGCCTAGCTCATAGCAACCTCAAACTCCTGGGCTCAAGCAATCCTCCTGCCTCAGCCTCCCAAGTAGCTGGGACTACAGACATGTGCCACCATGCCCAGCTAATTTTTTCTATATATATTAGCTGGCCAATTAATTTCTTTCTATTTATAGTAGAGATAGGGTCTCGCTCTTGCTCAAGCTGGTCTCCAACTCCTGAGCTCAAAGGATCCGCCCACCTCGGCCTCCCAGAGAGATAGGATTATAGGCATGAGCCACCGTACCCGGCCACCATTAACTTTTAAGTTTACAATTTCTACAGTAAAAAAAAAAAAAAAAAATCTATGAATAAAATGCTAATCAGTAGGTATATATGTGCTGTAACACAGCCTTAAGGTAGTTGATAAATGTTTGTCGTTTATTTGAATTTACAAGTTAAAATAAAGACCCATAAAGGGAACAATGTTACAAAGAAAAAACCTGAATCGCAATTCTAGTGATGAAAGATACCTTAAAAACCAGGGATCCTAACTTCCTCATTTTACATAAGAAAAAAACAATACCAACAGTTTTAGATAACCTATACAATGATTTTTTCCTAAATTTAAAATCTCATTTCCCCCCCAGATACTCTGGATAACCTATATTATCATACTTGGCCAAATTGTTCACCAAAACTACCTGACTCCAGCACTAGCAATAGTGCTCGATCTTTTATTCTTATCATACTTCTGTCTTTTCATCCCAATATAAAGCTGAGTAAAAATCAGGAGGGACCATGGGCCATTTTCAAAGATACTACATTTTATAAAAAGTTTTCTTAAGGTTTTCCCCCACAATACTTAGCAGCTTTTTAAATTGTTTTGTGGATTAAACTAAGGCTTGTAAGAAATAGTGTAAACATTGTTATTACTAAGAAAAAAGGCTTAATATTAAGCAATTTTTAAAAAATATACTCAGACAAAATTCACATAAAAATAATCCCTTCAGAGATTCAAAATCAAGACTCTACTTTAGAGTCAAAAATTTTGATTCATGATAGGCCAATGATCAGTAATCACAAATTCAAGACATTATACTCAGAGTTACCTTAACTATAAAATGTTATTTTTTATGGGAAAGTTTCTACTAATACCAAGTGTTTTTAGAATATCAGTGGAAGAATTTTTTTAAAAACCTCTGGTTTATGAAGCTTGGGTGTGGTTCCTTATTTGTCAGCCTGTACTCCCTCCACCCACAATGAAAACCACATGCACTCTAAGTGTGTCTGATGAAGAAATTTTAAAACCAGATCTAAAAACAAGTCAAAAGCAAGTGAGAGGCCGGGCACGGTGGCTCACGCCTGTAATCCTAGCATTCTAGGAGGCTGAGGCAGGCGGATTGCTTGAGGTCAGGAGTTCGAAACCAGCCTGAGCAAAAGCGAGACCCTGTCTCTACTATAAATAGAAAGAAATTAATTGGACAATTAATATATATAGAAACAATTAGCCAGGCATGGTGGCGCATGCCTGTATTCCCAGCTACTCAGAAGGCTGAGGCAGAAGGATTGCTTGAGCCCAGGAGTTTGAGGTTGCTGTGAGCTAGGCTGACGCCACGGCACTCACTCTAGCCTGGGAAACAAAGCGAGACTCTGTCTCAAAAAAAAACCAAAAAAAAAAAAAGTGAGAATTTTATACTCTCCTTTGCCTGAAAATTTCAAGAGACACTTTTTACATATATGTAGTTATATTTTAAAAACTGAAATTACTTCAACATAAAAATACAACAATTTGAGAGAATTTAGCCCTAAGATAAACAATGCCTTCCACACATCAGGTGGTTAATCAATGTAATGTGAGCAAGTTAATGATTTTTAGTTGTCAACACAACTAAAGATCAAAATGGGTATATAAAAAACTGGGGGAAAAAGTTTTGACTCATTTAAGTCACTGACATTACTTCCTAAACTTTTTTTGAAAAGATCAAAAAGGCTGGGCACAGTGGCTCATGCCTATAATCCCACCATTCTGGGAGGCTGAGGCGGGCAGATCACTCGAGGTCAGGAGTTCGAGACCAGCCTGAGCAAGAGTGAGACCCCCGTCTCTACTAAAAATAGAAACAAATTAATTGGCCAACTAAAAATATATAGAAAAAAATATTAGCCAGGCATGGTGGCACATGCCTGTAGTCCCAGCTACTTGGGTGGCTGAGGAAGAAGGATCACTTGAGCCCAGGAGTTTGAGGTTGCTGTGAGCTAAGGCTGATGCCACAGCACACTAGCCCGGGCAACAGAGTGAGACTCCATCTCAAAAAAAATAAATAAATAAAAAAAATAAAAAGATCAAAATGACATAAAGTGCACTCAAAGATGCTCATATATTAGTCCAATAAATTTTTAGCAGAGTAGTTTTCAACTGTCACATACAGTTTCTAATGTAATGATTAAGGTTGCATTGTCCTACCATTTGACCTTTCTTTAAACCCTCCTCTTCCTCCTCCTCCACTCACAAAAAGTTTAGCCTAATTCTAATAACCTTTAATCAAAAGATACAATTAATATTGCCCTACAGCAATTCATAGGTTTACCAGGTCAATCAACTTTTCATAAGATAGGGCTTTTCCTCAAACTTTCAGTAATTCAAGCCTTCCTGCCCTGACCTATAGGCCATTGGAGGCCCTGCCCTATTTGTTTCATCCTCCTTCAACTCTGCAGAACCAGGGAATAATAGTTGGGTGAGAAATTCTTTTCTTTTGTATGACCCCACCACCACCAGAAACTCTTAAAAGTTTTTAAAAATTAACAAATGGGGTAGGGACTGCAAACTCAAAAGGAGGTCAAATGAAAACCATTGTTTTATTCAATCTAGATGGTTATGCCTGGTTGACTAATGGTACTCTGTGATCTCTATAAATACTCCTTTTCTCAGGAATACTGTACTTTCTTTCCTTGTGAGTTACAATCCATTACCTTTCAACATTGGAGCTAAGACTATTCCTCAAGCCACATATCTAATCTCTCTTACTTAACTATAAGCCACTGAAAAGCAAGCACAATGTCTTATACTGGTTTTAATATCCCCCCATCTCATGCACTTAGTAAGCACCTTAAAAAAAAAAAAAACAACATTAACTAGAAAAAAACACTCATTGTTGATGTCCATTCCTAGGAGTTCAGAGTATATATATTTGATGGGAGATAGGGTTGGGACATGAAACGTTTTTCTATACAGAGCTGGAGAACAGAGTTCTCATCCTCTTATAAGGAAGCTGATATCTAATGTTTGTGGTGGGGAAACTGTTATTGTGGTGGTGGTTGTTTTATGTTTAGGGGAACCATATCTACCGCCTGTCTAATTCAGAGCCAAGGTCAGCTGAAAGGGAGAGGAAGCGTAGGGTCTACTTCAGTCCAACTTTCCTTGCATTACAAAAAGAATAAGTTTCTCTTTGTGTCTTTTAGTCTATTTGAGTGAACTGGGAGATTTGGTCTCTCGGCTAGCTGTTCTGCACACTTTCTGACACAGACTTTCCTCTAAGTCCTTATCGACTTTTTCCTTTCCTCTGGCTGTTCCTTTTCCACTCTCTTCTTAAGAGTCTTCGCTGAAGCCCAGTACCCCAAAACTAACTGCAGGGAAGGAAGGGCGCAGACTCCAAGGTACCACACCCCAAGGTGGGCTTTCGACACCTCTGCCTCAGATAACAGCTCTCAGGTTCTTAGCCTCCAGAAAAAGGAAAAGCAGGTGAAAATTAGGGAGAGATTTCTGAGGGGACTGACTGGTGGCAGCGAGCAGACAAAGCTGGCAACATGGAAAGAAGAGGAGAGCCTGGCTCCCCGCCCCAACGGAGAAAGAGAAAGGACAGGGTGGAGATCCTGGGACTGAGAAAATGTGGAGTGCCCACACGGAGCCTCTGGACACGGAGGAAGAGGGAGACTGACAGGAGGCTGAAGAGAGGGCCCGAGGGGCTGAGGAGACAGGGCTAGAAAGAGGGCGCCGGCGGGAAGGAGGAGTCGGGGGAAGAAGGAGATGAAGGAAAAAGCCTGGGATGGTGTGAAGACGGCGACGTCAAGAAACTCACCAGAGCACCAGGGGAGGTAGGGTTGAGGGCGGCGGACAGCCGCAGACGCCCCCCTCCCGGCCAGCGGTCTCGGCGTGCAGACAGGCGAAGCCCCAGCGGCAGCGACCAGGCAGCCAGAGGATACTAGGGAACGCACAAGGGGCTCTGAGATAGAGGCCGAGGAGCGGTTGCGGGTCAGGACAACAGGAAGCGCCCCAACTGCCGGAAAAGACGGCACCGCGGAGGGGCCAAGGCAGCCGGGGCCCCAGTCGCGGAGAGGGGTTGGCGCGGCAGCCCGGGGCCCAGACTGCGCGTGCGCGACTTCCCAGCGAGGCTGGGATTGCAGGACTGCGCGTGCGTGGCCCCGCCCGGCCCCGCCCTAGCACCACCGCCACCGCTACACCCACATCCCCCACACACACACACCCACACCCCGCCCCACGCCTCGGGCGGGTGAGGCCAGGTGTGTGAGGATGAGTGGACTGTCTAGAGGTCCGCTGCGGGCGGGGGGTGGGGGTGGGGGTGGGGTGGGGCAGGGAGGAGTTCCCCTTGTATTTTTTTTGTTTTTATTTTTCACTTCGAAATCATTGTAGACTCTCAAGAAGTTGCAGAGTTAGTACAGAGAGGTTCCGTATACTTGTCACCACCCTGCTTTCCTCAACATCTTACGTAAGATACAACATTCTCAAAACCAGGAAACTGAGGTTGACGCAATACAATTAACAAAACCAATACAATTGACTTGATTACAGACCATACTCGGATTTAACCTGTTTGTCATCACTCGTGTGCATGTGTATATGTGTAGTTCTATGAAATGTTATCACCTATATAGTCTCCCTCTCCTTGATTTTCACCCATTTTAGGTCTGCTGGAGCCCTTCATCCCACCCACTCCTCCTTGAATTAAGGATTAATACACCTTACCTGGGATAAGGTGAGCTCTCAGATTTGGGAGGCTACCCAGAGGACGACCCAATGTGCACAGAACCTGCTTTTCAAGGCTACACAACCGCTTAGTCTGTACTACCTTTTGGAGTCAAGAGGTCCCAAGTTTACTAGCCTTTGGGCACACACTCATTCCTTGGGAGTGGAGCAGAGTGCCCTCAACTAGAACGTATCAGGCTTCAGGAAACAAAGATGAGTAAGACATGGTCCCTGCTTGCCTTCAAAGGGACCATCTAGGGAGTGAAAGGAGCATGTGCTCCCAGTTATCATTCAGGTGTGTCGTGATGGGTGTTATGGTGCCCCCTGCTCTCCCGTAACTGTGGTGAGACTATAGGACTTGGTTTTGTCCTTCAAGCTTGGGATCTCAGGCTTTGTTCCCTTATGGTCTGAAAAAACAAGACTTCCTTGACTGCTTTCATCGTTAAAGCCCAGTTTCCTTTTGTCTAGCCTCATCCAAAAATCACTTCGCCTTTCATTCTCACTGCCCTTCTCCTCCAGAGCTTTTCCTCAAAGTCCCACCCATCCTTAACCACTTAACATTCCAAGTTGTTTACATAGTGCTTTACAATTTGCAAACAGCTTTCACTCTTTTAATCAGTTGATCCTCACAACTCTTTGGCAGATCACATAAGATAAGGTTTTACAGATAAACTGACTAACATTTAGAGAAGCTAAGTGACTAGCCTGAATTTTCACAGCTACTAAGCCAAGAAGCCAAGCAGAGAATCCCACTTCCCAACTGCAAATCTTGTTCTTTTTCCCTTCCCCTTTCCTTCCTCTAAAGCCCTGTTCAAACTTTATCTTCCCATTGGAGCCTCCCCAGTTTCAGATTAAGAATTTCAGGCAGGCACAGGTGCGCCTGTAATCCTAGCACTCTGGGAGGCCGAGGTGGGTGGATTGCTTGAGGTCCGAAACCAGCCTGAGCAAGAGCGAGACCCCCGTCTCTACTATAAATAGAAAGAAATTAATTGGCCAACTAAAAATATATAGAAAAAATTAGCCAGGCATGGTGGCACATGCCTGTAGTCCCAGCTACTTGGGAGGCTGAGGCAGCAAGATTGCTTGAGCCAAGGAGTTTGAGGTTGCTGTGAGCTAGGCTGACACCACGGCACTCACTCTAGTAAGTGAGACTCTATCTCACACACAAAAAATGAATTTCACTTTTTGTTCTCTGTTCTGGTATATTAATTTACCCGTACCCCAACTCTAATAAACACTAAAGTTTTCTTCAAATAGCCAGAATATGCTGCTCTCTCTCTGTGAACCCCAAAGATGACATTTTACCAAGACTCCAATAAGTATAGTAGACATTTGTCATTCTTTTTGGCCACCTAAGCACCCGAACACCTTCAGTATGTTTCCCACTACCAAAACTGAAAATTCCAAATATCCTCTCTCCAAGACTCCCTGGCAACTAGGTTATAAAACCTAGATGCCACTAATCACTTACACCCGCCCCAGATTGTGAGTTGGAAACTTGGATGACCTGACCTGTACTTGCCTTACTAATCCTGGTGTTTTCAGAGCCTGCCTTTATTTAAATTTTGATATTTTGTTCATAATGGATTTTTTGCATTAATTTAAATTTTTTAAAACATTGCATTAGAATATTCTTTATCTTGATTACTGAATTTTTTACTGCCCTCTTAAATCTTCTACCCAAGGTGACTTGCTCACCTGCTCAGCTCACCCTAGTCCAGGCCCTGGAAGGATCACTCTGAATCCATTCTGGCAAGGGTGGGGGCTGCTTCACACAATTTCTAGAAGCTGATATGGCCATGGCTTAGGTGGCAGCACACCCAGCATCTACTGTCAATGGTATCAGCCACACCAGCTTCAAGTCTGGGCCCAGATTCCTTCATCAGACCAAGTCATCAGTTGTGATATTAGGGCTTTTTCTTGCAGGCTTTGCCACTAAGCCTGGCTCTATGGCTGTCCCTGGCATTCTGGGTACTACCTAGCATCCTTTATTTCTTTTTTCAATATCCTTTCAATAAAGTCCTTTTCTGCATAAATCGGCCAGAGTTAGTTTCTGTGATTTGCACTTAAAAACTCCGACCAATGGCCGGGCGCGGTGGCTCACGCCTGTAATCCTAGCTCTCCGGGAGGCCGAGGTGGGCGGATCCTTTGAGCTCAGGAGTTCGAGACCAGCCTGAGCAAGAGCGAGACCCCATCTCTACTATAAATAGAAAGAAATTAATTGGCCAACTAATATATATAGAAAAAATTAGCCGGGCATGGTGGCACGTGCCTGTAGTCCCAGCTACTTGGGAGGCTGAGGCAGCAGGATTGCTTGAGCCCAGGAGTTTGAGGTTGCTGTGAGCTAGGCTGATGCCATGGCACTCACTCTAGCCTGGGCAATAAAGTGAGACTCTGTCTCAAAAAAAAAAAAAAAAAAACAAAAAAAAAAACTCCGACCAATGCAATATTCCATTGTTACTCTTGTCCAAAGACTTCTGAAAATGAAAAGTAATATTAGGTAAACTAATATAATATTGCTTTATTTTTATTCATTGTATAGATTGTGTGGTAAAGTCACCCATACTTTATGACTTCACCTAAATCACCAGGGGTTATAGACACAGAGCCACCAAACTGTGGAGAGATTCTTATCGCTTTAGAATTCCCGCAAAAGATCCATCAGATGAAACGCTGGTAATATTTGAACAAAAAGAATTGGAACTCTAAGTATATCATTTAGAATGCACTTCCCTTCAAGTAACAAGTAACTGGATTCACAGTGGCTTAAACAAATATGGCTTTTTTTCCCCTCACATATAAAGAATTCTGGAGGTATATGGCTCAATGGTGTCAGGCTTGTCTTCTTTAATTCTTTTGGCCTTTGCCTCGTTGATACAAGTTGGCAGCCCCAGCTCCAGTCATCATGTGTACATTTAAGGTGAATGAAGGAATTGTGGCACCATCCACTGTCTTTCTCCCTTTAATCAAGAGAATGAGAGCTGGCTTGGTGTGGTGGCTCACGCCTATAATCCTAGCACTCTGGGAGGCCGAGGTGGGAGGATTGCTTTAGCTCAGGAGTTCAAGACCAGCCTGAGCAAGAGAGAGACCCTGTCTCTACAAAAAAAGAAAGAAAGAAAAGAGAACAAAAGCTTTCTCGGAAGACTCCAGTATATTTTCAGAGTCTCATTGGCAGAACTGTGTCATTTTCCTGGGAAAGCAAGTACTCCAGTACCCTACCCCCCATTTTTTGCTATAGAGGCAGGCAGGAAGAAAGGGGCTGGGAATGGATACTAGGTTACCTAGCCAATAATGTGTGTCACAATAGTATATGTTACTTTGCTGTTCTATTTTAATCTAACTAATCTATATGGAGAACTAATATACATAGCAGGACTATTATTGACTTCTGGTTAATGGGAACACTGAACAGAGACAATCCCTTTATGTAATCTATTGTATATTGTCTCTGCCTTCGTATAATGATAATTATAATTCACCTAATCAAAGCTTCTCGGTTTTGTAACAAATTTCTCTGAAACTCTGGGGGGGGGGGCGGGGAAGAAAGCAACCTTATAGCACACTAAGTTATTCATCCCCATGGGACTTGACTTACTTAGTTTGAATATTAGCATTTTTTTGTCTTGCTCTTTTCCCCAGTTTCAGAGCTAATAGCCTTTCTCTCCTCTTTAAACGTTGCCCCAAGTCATTCTTTGTCCCAAGGGAATCACTTGCTTCTCTTCATCAGGCTGACCTGTGATTGCTTCACCAGCTGAGGCTCAGCCTCTTGGTGAGAACCACAACCCTCTTAAAGACAGGCATCATACCACCCGTTGGGAGCAATGGCATCAGTTGCCTCTGAACATTCCTTCTATAAGAGGACAGGACCTGTGCTTGGTGCCTGCTAGCCCGATGCTTCCCAAACTGTAACATGCACACAAAGCCCCTGGGATTTGGTTTAAAATGCAGATTCTAGTTCAGAAGTTCTGGGGCAGAGCTGAGCCACTGTATTTCAAACAAGCGTCCAGGTAATGCTGACACTGCTGGTCCATGTATGCACACTTGGAGCAGCTAGGAACTCGAACATATATCCAAGTGAAAAATAAGAAGGGGAAAGTGCCTGAATCCAGCAGCCCTCGGTCCTAGGCACATGAGGGAGGCACCCAGGGCACAACATGTAGGGAGATACACACCTCAGGTGCCACCCCTGCACTATCACGATCCTGAGGGTGAGGGCTGACTCACGTGACGTCTTGGGAGCCTTGCTTGCCTCGCCCTCGTCCCACCCCTGGTAACATACCCACCAAGTAACGTTTTGGTGGCTATTCCTACAGCCTACTTTACATATAAACACGTGTGGGATCATACTGTACATGGTTATATTGTATGTAATTATACCTACAGTATTATACTCACGGTATACTATTCTTATTTGTTCATTTATATCTAAATTGTGGTGTTTTAAATCTTTAAGCTCTAATGATTTTATCTCACAAACTCATTTAATAATCCTATTCCTCTAAAATGCATACAGTGGCTTTCTCTGAGTGGAGGAATTGTGAGTGGTTATTATTTTCTTCCTTATGTTTTTCTGTATTTTCTGAATTTTCCACATTGGGCCCACATAATATTTTTTTAAATACCTGCCCCAGTAGGGAATAGCTAACTTTTAGTTTTTACTTTTATCAAAGTAATACGTGTACAGACTTGAAAATGATTAAATGATCTACAAGGCTGAAAATGATAAACAGCAGTTCCCTGCTCCACCCACTCCCATCGGATTTAGTGGAAGCAGCTGCTTTCAGCGCTTTTAGCTGTTTTTTCTGCTGTTTACCGATTTGTTTCTAAATAACATTGCTACTTCTTTTTTTTTTCCATGAGAAAATGTAATTTTTTTTTTTTTTTGAGACAGAGTCTCACTCTGTTGCCCAGGCTAGAGTGCCATCAGCCTAGCTCACAGCAACCTCAAACTCCTGAGCTCTAGCGATCCTTCTGCCTCAGCCTCCTGAGTACCTGGGACTACAGGCATGCGCCACCTTGCCAGGCTAATTTTTTTTATATAATATATATTTTTTAGTTGTCCAGCTCATTTCTTTCTAGTTTTTTTAGTAGAGACGGGGTCTTGCTCTTGCTCAGGCTGGTCTCAAACTCCTGAGCTCAAATGATCCACCTGCCTCAGCCTCTGAGAGTGCTAGGATTACAGGTGTGAGCTACCATGCCCGGCCTACTTCTTAAAATTTCAGTTTTAGGTTTCTGTTTTTGTTTTTTGACACACAATCTTGCTCTGTCACCTGGGTTAGAGTGCTGTGGCATCAGCCTAGCTCATAGCAACCTCAAACTCCTGGGCTCAAGCAATCCTCCTGCCTTCCAAATAGCTGGGACTACAGGCAAGAGCCACCATGCCAGGCTAATCTTTTGTTTCTATTTTTAGTTGATCAGCTACTTTTTTCTATTTTTAGTAGAGATGAGGTCTCGCTCTTGCTCAGGCTGGTCTTGAACTGCTGACCTCAAATGATCCTCCCACCTCAGCCTCCCAAAGTGTTAGGATTACAGGCATGAGCCACCACATCCAGCCAGTTTTAAATCTTTTTAATTTCCTCAGTGAATATGAGAATTTAACTTACTTATACTACGATTTCCATACAATCAATATTGAGTATTTTCTTTCTTGCTTGCTTTTCTTTCTTTCTTTTGTTTAAGACAGAGTCTCACTCTGCTGCCCAGCTAGAGTACAGTGGCCTCATCATAGTTCACTGCAACCTGAAATTCCTGGGCTCAAGTGACCCTTTCTACCTTAGCCTCCCCAGCAGTTAGAACTATAGACATCGCCACCATGCCTGGCTAATTTTGTTTTTCTTATTTTTTGTAGAGACATGGTCTCCGTATATTGCCCAGGCTGGTCTCAAACTCCTGGCCTCAAGTGATCCTCCTGTCTCAGCCTCCCAAAGTGCTAGGATTATAGACATGAGCCATCGTGCTTGGCCAATTCAGTGTTTTCAATTGAGTCAAGTTGTCCTCTTGTACCACTTTTTAAAATTGCCTCAGTTAAAATTGCCTCAGTTTTTTCTCTTGCATAGTTTTGTTTTTAAATATCTATCACTGGCCAGGTGTGGTGGCTCACGCCTATAATCCTAGCATTCTGGGAGGCAGAGGCAGGTGGATTGTTTGAGCTCAGGAGTTCAAGACCAACCTGAACAAGAACCCATCTTGACTAAAAAAATAGAAAGAAATTTTAAAAATAAATAAACAAATAACTATCACTTATCAGCAAGCTCTCTGACAAAACTGGAAATCTTCTCAGATTACGGTCAAACTCACAATTAGTCTATCAGCTCAATTTTTTTCCTCTAGAGTCATCCTCTCTGGAACCTTCTGGAGTCAGGGTTCTCCAGAGAAGCAGAACCAATAGGCTATAAAGAGATTTTTTTTTTTTTTTTTTGAGACAGAGTCTTACTCTGTTGCCCGGGCTAGAGTGCTGTGGCATCAGCCTAGCTCACAGCAACCTCAAACTCCTGGGCTCAAGTGATCCTCCTGCTTCAGCCTCCTGAGTAGCTGGGACTACAGGCGTGGGCCATCATGCCCAGCTAATTTATATATATATATTTAGTCATCCAACTCATCTCTTTCTATTTTTTTGATAGAGACAGGGTCTTGCTCTTGCTCAGGCTGGTCTCAAACCCTGAGTTCAAATGATCCACCCACCTCGGCCTCTCAGAGTGCTAGTATTACAGGTGTGAGCCACCACACCCAGCCAATATAGAGGTTATTATATAGAGAGTATATAGAAATAGAGATTTATTGTAAGGAATTGACTCATGCAGTTGTGGGGGGGATGGAAAGTCTGAAATGCTCAGGCAAGAGTTGATGTTGCAGTCTGAAGTCTGAAATCCACAGGGTTTTCTATCAGGCTGGAAACTCAGGATTTCTATGTTGCTGTCTGGAGACAAAATTCCTTCTTCCTTAGGAAACTAGCCTTTGCTCTTAAAGCCTTCAACTGATTGGATGAGGCCCACCCACACCATGGGGGGTAATCTGCTTACATTAAAGTCAAGTAATTGTAAATGTTTTTTGTTTTTTTTTTTTGTTTGAGACAGAGTTTCACTTTATTGCCCAGGCTAGAGTGAGTGCCGTGGCATCAGCCTAGCTCACAGCAACCTCAAACTCCTGGGCTCAAGCAATCCTGCTGCCTCAGCCTCCCAAGTAGCTGGGACTACAGGCATGTGCCACCATGCCCGGCTAATTTTTTCTATATGTATTTTAGTTGGCCAATTAATTTCTTTCTGTTTATAGTAGAGATGGGGTCTCGCTCTTGCTCAGGCTGGTCTCGAACTCCTGAGCTCAAAGGATCCGCCCACCTCGGCCTCCCAAAGAGCTAGGATTACAGGCCTGAGCCGCCGCGCCCGGCCTGTAAATGTTAATTACATGTAAAATATACCTTCCCAGCAACATCAAACAACTGGGCACCATAGCCTAGCTAAGTTAACACATAAAATTAACCATCACGATGGCTGGGCGTGGTGGCTCACGCCTGTAATCCTAGCACTCTGGGAGGCCGAGGCGGGAGGCCTCGCTCAAGGTCAGGATTTTGAAACCAGCCTGAGCAAGAGTGAGACCCCGTCTCTACTAAAATTAGAAAGTAATTAATTGGCCAGCTAAAAATATATAGAAAAAATTAGCCGGGCATGGTGGCACATGTCTGTAGTCCCAGCTACCCTGGAGGCTGAGGCAGGATTGTTTGAGCTCAGGAGTTTGAGGTTGCTGTGAGCTAGGCTGACGCCATGGCACTCTAGCCCAGGCAACAGTGAGACTGTCTCAAAAAAAAAAAAATTAACCATCACATTCTCTGTCCTCCTAATTAATCCCCCCTCCATGTTTTATTTTGTTTTTTCTCTTTAGTGTCACCCTCCTGCTTAATTTCATGGCCTTCCTTTTATATATCAACCATAGATTTCAGCAAATATTAATATTTCCTGGGAATTAAGACAACCCATCAGGGATTAGTGCTAGGGTAGTCAAGGTGTTTTTAAAAACCCCAGGGTGAGCCAGTTGTGGCAGCCCATGCACTTCAGGAGGCAGAGGTAGGAGGATGACTTGACTCAAGGAGCCCGGGCAATATAGCAAAACCCCATCTCTACAAAAAAATTTCAAGAAAAAAATTTTTAAAAAGCCCCACAGGGTGGATGGGAATGTCAATGGGCACTACCTCCACCCCCGTCTAGCTGCCTCTTCACCTCCATTTCTTTCCCACTGTCCTCGGAGGGGAGGAGGGAGAGTGCTGAGCCCTGGCAGCATATACTCTGTGGGGCATGCTGAGTAGCCAGTAACCACGTCTGGCCAGGAGAAAGATGTATTTGCAGCCCTGGTCCTTCAGGGAAGCGCTGGTATAATTAGCTGGGCCTGCAACAGCTGTCTGGCTGGTCATTTCTATCCTGATGCTTTGACTACAAACCTGTAAATTTCAACGTAAAGAGAGCACTAAATGCAAAAATAGCTTTCCATATTGTTTCTTGGTTTCAGACTTGCAGACTTGGTTTCAGACGATGCCAACACATAGTACAATGATAGCCTTGATCATATGTTTTTGCTTGCCTAGAGATTTTATTTCCTTTAAATTCAATGCTTAAGGAAGGGGCCAAAGTAATTGAGAAGTCTTAAGAGACATGGATTTTAAATTAATTTTTTCCAAATGACTGTGCATCTGTGTTGTGATGGATGAGTCAACCTTTCTTTGGGAATTGAGGGTGAAAAATCTCAAAAACTAACGACGGATGTGAAGTGTGGCAGGTCCAGTGCCCAAATGACATGTAAACTTTTCTCACCTATTTGCTTGGGAGTGAAGATATTAGAAGGGAGGGAAACGTAGCCTGAGGCTTTACAGAGGAAGGACACAAAGAGAACTATATAATTTGTGAACAAAAAGGGTGACGAAAACAAGTTCCCAAAAGCAAAAATAAATCTGAAAACCAAAGCCAGAAGTGAAAGGGATAAGATGTCCACTGACCTCATTGTGCTTAGATGGAAACCTCCCTGTAAAACAAGGGAGTTTCTGAGGCTCCCACTGTTGAAAGGTTTTCTTTCAACTGGTGGAGTGGAGAGCTGCTTGAATCACAGGGTCAGGCTCCCTCAGGAACGTGCTAAGTCTCCCCATGTTTACAGAGGCCCCAAAACTGTCCTAACTGCCAACTGATAACTGATTTCATAAATTCCCTAAAAACGGAGGTATTTGGATCCCATTTGTTCCAGAGTTAATAGGACACACACACACACACACACACACACACATACACACTGAAGTGTTCCATATCCATAAGTTTTGGAAATGCTGGGTTAAATAAGTTATGTAAATTTCTTTATTGCAGGACTTCTCAGGACCTTTAATAGCATTGTGACTCTCCATCAGGACCAGTTGTTATCCAGAATTTCCCAAATTTATTTGAGATGTTTTGTGGAGCACAGATTAACATTTCCCTAAACTTGTGCTCTGAGGAACACGAATCTAGATAGTCACCATCAGGATGTGAGCTCAGGAGAAAGGGGCCAAGATCACCCAGTAGTCCTTGGGTAGCTGCAGGTCAAAAGAGCAAAAAGAGGCCCAACAACCTGTTACCATCTCCTGGATTTAAAAATTGATCTCATAAATTCTCCTTACTTTCTGAATTACTAATAATGGCTTCAGAATCCAATAATATCAGAGCTAAGAGGGAACCTAGAGATCGCTTCCTCTAATCTTTTCATTTTATAGATATGAAAACTGGCCTAAGGAGATAAATTAAATTGCCCAAGGTGACAAAGTTAATTAAATTGCAAAACTTGTTAGAATTGGGTTTCATGACTTCTTGTCCACTGATTTTTCTCCTGCCCTGTTATACTTCCACATTATGACTGTATCCACAGACTAACAATGGGCTGGTACTACATGATTTTGACAAATCTGCCTATAATAAAAAATGAGATCTAAGCCCATCCGATGGCCATGTAATCTCAAAAAAAATCTCAATATGGTGAAACCTCAATGTGATAAAATAATTCAAACAGTTATTGGCTTGTGAATGAAAAGTTGATCTTTGATTTCAACACTGGATTCTTAACTTTTTTCTGAACCCACAGACTTAGGATGTCTTCCTTGAAAACTGAATGGTAGATCATATAGACGGCATGATCCATCTCTTTCAAAGATTTTCTATTATTAAAAAAAAAAAAATAGATCAAGGATTATAAAAGATTAAACATGAAAATCTCATTCCTACCTCTGTCTCCCATCCTTTCATTTCCCAACTTCCCTCTGCATATAGTCACTCTCCCTCTCCATATAGTTATATTTTAAAAATATAGTTTGTATTTGTGTTTTGTGTATCCTTCTGAAGTCCTTTATGCAAATGGAAGCAAATATGGATATAGAGACTTTTTTTCCTTTTTTTTTTTGAGATGGAGTCTCACTGTGTCACCCAGGCTCACTGCAACCTCAAACTCCTGGGCCCAATTAATCCTCCTGCCTCAGCCTCCCGAGTAGCTGGGACTACAGGCATGTGCCACCACACTGGGCTAATTTTTTCTATTTTCTGTAGAGATGGGGTCTTGTTCTTGCCCAAGCTGGCTTTGAAATCCTGACCTCAGGCAATCCTCCTGCCTCAACCTCCCAGAGTGCTAGGATTACAGGTGTGATCCACTGTGCCCAGTCATTTTTCTCCCATTTTTACCCAAAATGGCACGATCAACCTTTTTATTAGGCAAGTCTCTCCCCTTTTTGACCCTCATTTTCTGATTTATGAAGAAAGGAGATTGCACTGACTATCCACAATCACTTCTCTGACATTTTCAGATGTTGGGAATGCATGGAGCCCCTGCCACTCTCTCTGCCTCTCTTAACAATGTTTGGCTTTTTGGAAAGTCACACTTGTGTGGCTGGTTTTTTCAGTGACCTCAAATTTAAGCACTCAGGGTGTGGTTTGCAGACTCTGGTATTTCATGCTTTAAGAAAATCCAGCACACAAATGTCAACATTTCCAAAGCAAATTAGGGAGTGGCTGTTTGCATTACAAATGAACCTTGCAAAATGATTCACCAAAGGCTTTTTTATGTACTTGCATATATTTATTCGTTAAACAAATAATACTTATACTTGGTATGAAATTCAAAAGAGTATGCAATGAAAACCTTCTACCTTGATCCCCGGCCACTGAGCTCCTCTCCTCATGGGCCACCCACCTCTCTTACCAGTTTCCCGTGTGTTCTTCCATATTCTATGCACGTGCAAACATGTCCATATATGTTCTTTTCTTGAAAATAGAACTGTAAACATACTGTTTTGTACCTTGTTATTTTTCTGCTGAAAAATATGTCTTGGAAAGCCTTCTGTATCAGGACAAATCGAAGTGTCTCGTTCTTTTGGTTTTTTTTTTTAAGGGCTGCAAAATTTCCCACCGACGGTTACATCAAAACGAATTTAACCTAAAAGGAGCTCAAAAATGGTGAACTCAACCATTCCAGCAACAATCTGATTCAATCCCTGCAGTCCTGTTTTCAGTTGCACCCTGTTGTAGGAAACAAGATCCTCTCAGGGTGCGTCCCTTTGTGCACGAGCACAATGAGAGCAGCATGGGCACCTGGAGACAAGCGCGTCCAACAGAAACTCACGGCGTTTTCACCTCCTAAGTCTCAGGGTTGAATCTCAGACTACCTCAAGATTTCTAATTTTTAGAGTAACTTTTTCCCTTCCCTTATTTTTACAATAAGCTTCTCTCTCCCCCTCCCTCCCTCTCTTACTCCCCTCATTACTGAAAACTGAACAATCTAACATAGCTTTACTTCTCTTTTCTTTTCTTTCTTTTTAAGCGCCAAGTTTTCAAAACCAGCCTCACTCTCCAAGGCTCGCTCTTAACCCGCTGACGATCACTAGCAGCCCTCAGGGTAGCCAAGGGGGAGGTACAAGTGGCATTATTTTTTATGTGTGACAGTAAAAAGACTCAGAGCCCCGACGAGCACCATGAGAGGAAACACTGTCCTGAGCAGTGCTTGGACCGTGGTGTGTTTTCAGTCACTATATTATAGGATCGATTGATTGGCTGGTTGAATGACATAATCAAGGACTGTGCACTCGATAATAGTAGATATGATGATTGTCATGATTACATCTTCTTACTGTTCTTTGTGCCTTAAGCCAAAGAAAGAAGAATGTATGACATCCAGTGGATAGTTGGTAACCCTACTGCTAGTTAACCTTTCATTTCCACTTACTTAAAATATTCACTTCCCTTAGTTCTAAGACATGAGAGCTCCTGCTTTTCTCTTTCTTCTTGTTTTTGTTTTCTTTTTCTTTTCTCTGCATTTCATCCTCTGAGATCTCTTTCTCTTCTTCCTACCTTCTGACTCTTCTTTCTCCACCAAACCTTTAAATGTTGGGGATTCTCCAAATTTAGCTCTCCAGCCAAGAAACACAGTTCTTTCTCCCTGAGCCAAGTCAGTATTTCCAGGGACTCCAGAGACAAACTGTATTCTGATGAATCCCAAATGGATGTTTTCAGCCCTTTCTCCTGTTCTGAACTCGAGCCATGTACCCAACTGCCTTCCTGTCATTTCTTCATAAAGTCACTAAGATGAAACTTTGACCACCTGGAGGAAAGAGAGCTTGAAACAGGAATACTGAAAGGACATAGACATATAAATTTTTTCTTGCACACTTGGAATTTGTACCCACTCTCATGGCTATTTCGAATCTTTTCTGCCTTCAGTTCTTTGATGTTGCCAACCTTTCCAACTCATCCATGTTCCCCAGTACCCTACCCAATTAGCAGAGCCTATCAGCTCCCACTCCACAGAGGGGACAGAGGCCAAAGAGAGCTCCCTTACTTTTGCCGCCAAATCTACAGACATCGGCATCCTCTTCCATTCTTTTCTCCTCCTATTTAGGCCAATTTACTACCTGGGAGTTGGCTTGTGTCCCTCTGGCTCTTCGGGGGTCTCTGTCCTCTCTCTTTTGACTGCCCTCTCCGCTTGCTGCATCCTACCAACATTTATACATAGGCAGAGCTCCCTATCTTAAAAGCCTCTTCCTTTGTCCAGCCCCCACTGCTCCCCTTACCCACTCCCTTCACTGCCAAATTTCTTGACAAGGTTGTCTCTGTTTACCATCTCTGTGTCTACACCTCCCATGTGTGTCACCCTCCTGTGATTTTGCTTTCTTCTTACAACCTGCTCAAACTGTCCTTGACAAGGTCGACACCAGTGTCCTCCATACTATTTAATCCAATGGACTCTTCATGGTGTTTATTTTGCTTGGCCTCTCTGCAGCATTTGCCACCACTGACCAGTCGCTTCTCCTTGAAGTGCTGTGTTTACTTGCCATTTTTAAATGGTTCTGGGTGGCTCACCAGGTAATTGGCAGCCCAGGGATTGGGTTTTCCTTTTCCCTTCATAAACACCTACTTATCTCTAACTCACCCTTCAGGTCCCTGCTCAGGGAGCCCTTCCCTGTCCCCTCAGACCAGTTTGCATGGCTTCCTGTGCTTTGCCAGAGTAGTAATTATCCCAGATTGCAATTAGATGTGCGAGGGTCATTCTACACCCCCAGGTTTCCCCCCGAGTTGTATTTAATTTCCAGGGACTTTTGTGGTAGCAAGACACAGGGGAGGGTGGCTTTCTGCTCCTGAATATCATCTGGTACACTGGCCAGGCTGAAACGTACTAAGGGCTCACAGTCCTCATGCATGCTAGTTTACAGTGATCTGAACGCTCCCCTTCATTCTCCTCACACATTTTCATTTTTTCCCAGTATTTTTCCACACATGTGCAAAGTGATATTGGAAATGACTGCAGCAGCAGTCCCTGGGGGTGGCCTGATAGTAGCTGGCTACACGGCCTCTTTGTATGAAATTTCCCCTAACAAACAATGAAGACACCAAAAGGAATCAGGGGATTCCTCTCATCTTCATTTCTAACTCCTGCCCAGAAGGCCTGGTCCAGTTACAGGGGCACAGCACTGGGCCTGGACAACACAGACTTCTGAATTCTCGGGTGTCTTCTCCTCAGTCCAAGGACCCTGATCTTATGTGGAGGTAGATTCTTCCAAGCCTCATGTGTTGCTTTGCACGTGGGTTCTTTCTGTTTCCCACGGGGTCATGGCTCGAAAGCCCGCAGAGGACTTCTTCCTCTTTCAGCTGGGTCCACTCTTCCCTAAGTTGAGACAACAAAGACTTAGTTCACAGAGCAGGGACAAGGGCCATGGAGAAAATAAAATCCTGGGGACAGAAGCCATTGGTTGCAATATTCCAAAATGGCATCCTGACACAGCATATGGACCACAGGTACTGAGAATCTAGGGACACAAGGGTTTGGAGACAACAGATGACTCCAGAACTCCCTGATGTCCTCAGAGACTACACAGGTAGGTATAGCATGAGGGGGGAAAATCATTTTGCCCAAGAGTAGAAAAAGAATGGCTGTTTCATCTTCAGTATTACAGAGAGGAATTTCTAGAGGGAAATGTGAAGATTTTGTGATTGTTGAATAGCAAAGGGTATGAGTCATTTGTAAATATTAACAAAAATAACACATGTACTTGTGCCTAAATGTAGCTAGCAATGAAGTTAATAATCGCCCACGTATCTCCCCTTAATTACCTAATTAATCTAATTACCTCCTACCATCTTTTGACCTCTCTCCTCCCACACAGCCCTACTTATTATTACCTAAATGAAACAACACAATCACTCTAAACAAAAAGCCCACAGACAACCCAGAGAAGCCACATGTTTGAGAAGGACTCCCATCATGTTTTCTTGTAAATATATATTAAAATACCTCCTTTTTTAGAATTTCAAACCCTGGGAGGAGAATGTATGATGCAAGCGTCAGGTAAAATGACCTCATGCTTTTCTGTAAATACTGCTAGTTCTCTAGGCGGCAAGAGACCAACTCCAGGGGCCTTTTGCTTTTAGATAATCCCTCAGGACACAGCAGAACAACAAGCTCCAAGTGGCCACCTGCAGGTGTCCAAGAACTTAATGCTGCTGGGATAGAATCAGTCTAGCTGCTTCTCTTTCGATGCTAAAATGCACCTTGAAATCTGCCTTCTTTGGGCTGATAGAGAAAGACTAAGAAGAATTAAAATGGTTAAATATCTTTTCTTATTGACATGCCTATGGTGGAAATCTGGCCTGGGGGGGTCCCTGCCAACCACTCTCTCCCGAGATGCACTTTTTCGATGCTTTCTTATTTGCACTTAGACTTCTCTCTGGAGAGAGAGCTTCAGAGAAACCAAAATAATTAAACACCAGGGAGAGACAAGTTGCAGAGCTGAAGCTTAAATAAGCAGACAAAATAATTGTTCTCCACATCATATTCTTATTTCAAACCTTGCTTAAAAACTGGCTTCTAATTGAAGTATTCTGTTATTTATTATTAACAACAGCCACTTATTGAGTGCCTACTCAGTGAACATTGGCTAGGCTGTATGGTTAGGTTCTTTTAGTTGATCTGGCAGCCACGAGAAACAGGAATTGTTGCCCCCATTTCAGAGATTAGAAAACTGAGTGTCAGAAATAAAGGTTAATGAAGGGCAGCCAGAGGCAGGTTGACCAGGAAGCTAATGAAGTCTCAGGCATCCTCTTACATGGGCCCCTATCAAGGCACTGTACCTAACTCTGTATTCGTGTTTATTCTTCTTCTTAAGAGAAGCTTTCAAAATTGCGTAAGCTTCAGTTCCCACAAAATCTGGATCTGTCCCTGGTGTGGAGCCAGTATTGAAACCTAGAATTATCCAACTTTGAAGTCTCCACGCTCCTCGCACAGTACCATTATTCATCATGAAATAACAAGAGTCAGAAAATACAACTTCTGCTCCCTAAATCTGCTGTAACCTTAAACATGCCAATTCTGTTAAAATACTACTTGCATCACCCTTTTGGAGGGCCAAATATATATCAGCAGATATTCATGTATCACCATGTGGCTGGTGGGATGAGAAAGCCCCTGGGAGAGGGTGGTTCAAAGGATAGACTTTGGAGCTGGTTCCCTGGATTGGAATCCTGGTTCTCCTACTTCATCCTTAGCTGTGTGTGTTAGGCAAGTTATTTAACCTCTCTGTCAGAATTTCCTCTTCTGAAAAATAGGTACAGAAATAGTTCCTACTTCATTGCAGTTTGTGTATGTCTGTGCATATATTAAATGAGTTAAAAGGGTTTTTCAAACTGCAGGTCAAGACCCATTAGTGAGTCATGAAATCAATTTAATGGGTTAACCAGCATTTTTTAAAAAAAGAAATAGAATTATTTCTTAGGTTCGATGGAACCTAATCGAATACAAGATACCAGAATGCATTGCATAGTCAGGGCAGGTAATTGTTTTCTGAAAGCATTTGTTTCCACTGTGTACAGGATGAAAGTATATATATGTATGTATGAGTGTGCTGTGTTGCTCTGTAAAATGTATTTTTTTTAAGACATGGGGTCTTGCTATGTTGCCCAGGCTGATCTGGAACTCTTGGCCTAGCTGGGTGTGATGGCATGCACCTGTCATCCCAACTACTGGAGAGGCTGAAATGGGAGGATCACTCGAGCCCAAGAATTTGAGGCTGCCATGTGCTCCAGCCTGGGCAACAGAGTGACACCTTGTCCTTTTTTTTTTTTTTTTTTTTTTTTTTGAGACTGAGTCTCACTCTGTTGCCTGGGCTAGAGTGCTGGAGTGTCAGTCTAGCTCACAGCAACCTCAAACTCCTGGGCTCAAGCAATCCTCCTTCCTCAGCCTCCCGAGTAGCTGGGACTACAGGCATGTGCCACCATGCCCAGCTAATTTTTCCTATATATTTTTAGTTGTCCAGCTTATTTCTTTTCTATTTTTAGTAGAGATGGGGTCTCACTCTTGCTCAGGCTGGTCTCGAACTCCTGAGCTCAAATGATCTACCCACTTTGGCCTCCCAGAGTGCTAGGATTACAGGCATGAGCCACTGTGCCTGGCAGAGACCTTGTCTTTATTTAAAAAAAAATACAACAGGCCAGGTGCAGTGGCTCATGCCTGTAATCCCAGCACTTTGGGAAGCCAAAGCAGGAGGATCACCTGGGGCTGGGAGTTTGAGACCAGACTGGGCAACACAGTAAGAACCCGCATCTCTACAAAAAATAGGAAAATAGCCAGGTGTGGTGGTGTATGCCTGTAGTCCCAGCCACTCCACTGGCTGAGGTGGGAAGATTACTTGAGCCCAGGAATTCAAAGTTACAGTGAGCTATCTATGATCATGCCATTGCACTCCAGCCTAGATGACAGAGTTAGACCCTGCCTCAAAACAAAAAAAAGTGAAAAAAGAGAAGTCTTGAACACCTTTGAATGACTACAGATAAAGCAATTAGAAGTGTGGTGGGCATCTTGTGAGCATTTAGTAAATGTTAGTTATTGTTACTGTGCTAGACCTTGCGAAGTAGCCACAGATGTGCTTAATTTGGTCCCAATGCTTGATTTGTATTATCTGTTATCTCATCTGTATCTCCTAATATATTTTTTAAATAACATTTTATTATTATAAAATCATGTATGTTGAGGATAAAAAGTTAGAAAATCCAAGCAGGCAAAAATAAGAAAATGTCATTATCCTATTGCCAGAGATTCTACTGTTAACAGCTTTGTGTATATTACTCTGGATTTTTTCTATACACATTTTTCTTTCTTTTTTTTTTAATTTTATTTATTTTTAATAAATTGTTCTTTTCTTTTTTGTTATTATGTGGATGTGGTTTGTTATTGTCCTAGCTATACACATTTTTCTATATACCTTTTTTTTTTCAATCAACAATCTTGACTGGGTGGGGTGGCTCACTCCTATAATCCAGAAGTTTGGGAGGCAGAGGTGGGAGGGTTGCTTGAGCCCAGGAATTCAAGACCAGCCTCAGAAACACGGTGAGACTACATCTCTACAAAACATTTAAAAAACAAACAAAAAGTCTTCCTTTTCACTCTTGTATACTTTCATTTTATCTAACACCCATACCGTATTCAAATTTCTCCCAAGATTTCCTATAGAGCAAATTTGCTGAAACCACTCTTGATGCAGGACTACTCATTGATCTGATTGTTATGGCCTTTACTGTCTTCTAATCCTTTTGTCATGACATTGACTTTCGAAGAGATCAGGCCAGCCATGCTGCAGAACGTTCCACCTTCTGGATTGTCTGTCTGCTTCCTCGTGCCAATATTTACCCTATACCTTGCATTTACTGTAAATTGAAAATTGTATCTAAGGGTGTGAGAGAGCCAGACTCAGTAGTAAGTGCCTTAGTCCCAGCTACTCGGGAAGCTCAGGCAGGAGGATTGCTTGAGCCTACAAGTTTGAATCCAGCCTGGGCAACGTCTCAACATTTTAGCTAGACTATACCCTAAGTTGTGTTGTGTATTCACACTGTATCATCAGAAAATATCTAATGAGCCATTATTGATGCTAAGATTGAATCAGGCTTAGGGTAACAACTGTCTAATTTTCCCACTAAATGGTTTTGTCCACCTCACCCTCAATTTGAGACTAGAAGTGATATAGTGTGGTATTAATTGGCACTGTTTGTATGTCCAACCTCTATCAACCAGCCATTCATTTCATTTTTAACAGCTTTATCGCAGTATAATTGAGATACAACACATGACACATTTTAAAGGGTGCTGTATTGATTTTCTATTGCTGCTGTAACAAATTATCACAAACTTAGTGCTTAAAACAACATGAATTTATTATCTTACAGTTCTATAGATTAGAAGTTCAACATGGGTCTCATTGGGTTCAAACTGAGGTGTCAGCAGAGCTGCATTCCTTGGCTCTTGGGTAGGATCCATTTCCTGGCCTTTTCTAGCTCCTAGAGGCCGCCCACATTCCTTGGCTCGTGGCTCCCTTCCTCCATTTTAAAAGCCAGGAATGTTGCAGCTCTCTGACAAGTCTTTATTTTTATTTTAATTTATTTATTTATTATTTATTTATTTAGAGACAGAGCCTCACTCCGTTGCCCAGACTAGAGTGAGTGCGGTGGCGTCAGCCTAGCTCACAGCAACCTCAAACTCCTGGGCTCAAGCAATCCTTCTGCCTTAGCCTCCGGGGTAGCTGGGACTACAGGCATGGGCCGCCATGCCCGGCTAATTTTTTCTATATATTTTTAATTGGCCAATTAATTTCTTTCTATTTTTTAGTACAGACGGGGTCTCCCTTTTGCTCAGGCTGGTTTAGAACTGAGCTCAAACCATCCACCAGCCTCGGCCTCCCAGAGTGCTAGGATTACAGGTGTGAGCCACCATGCCTGACCTCTGACAATTCTTTGTAGTCATATATCCCTCCGACTTTCTCTTCTGCTTCCAAGGATCCTTGCAATTATATAGTGCCCATCCAGATAACGCAGGATGATCTCCCCATTTTCAAGTCATCTGATTAGCAGTCTTAATTCTATCTACTATATTAATTCCATTTTTTCAACTAACATAACATTTTCACAGGTTTCAGGGATTAGAATGTGGACATCTTTAGGGACCATTATTCTACCAACCTTAGTGTGCTGTGTGATCCCCAAAGATTTATGTTCATCTCATATGCCATTCACCCCTTTCCAAGGTCCCCCAAAGTCTCAATTCATTATAATATCACCTCAAAGTCCATCATGTCATCTAAGTCCCATCATTCAAATCACCTAAATTACATAGGGATAAGACTCTGGGTATAATCTATCCTGGGGCAAAACTCCTCTTTATCTGAGGACCTGTGAAAATAGAAAACAAGTTTTCTGCTCCAAAAAGACAATGGTGGGACATTGATAACAGCAATAGACATTCCCATTCAAAAGGGGAGAAAATAGAAGGAAAAAACGAGCTACTGGTTGCAGGAAATTTCAAAATCCAGCCAAACTCCTTTAGGTTTCAAGGCCTGAGCTCTCAGTTCTGCTGTTTTGAGTTTGAGGCTCCACCCTCTCTGTCATCCTTCCATTTTTATGGAAGGTGCATATGTTTACAGCGGAGTAGTTTTATCAGCCTGTTTCCCATATGTAGAATTCGGGGGCTCTGATAGACTTCTTTCTTCTTCTCCTTCTTTTTTTTTTTTTCTATTTTTAGTAGAGACAGGGGTCTCACTCTTGCTTAAGCTGGTCTCGAACTCCTGAGCTCAAACTATCCACCTGCCTGGGCCTCCCAGATGCTGGGATTATAGGCGTGAGCCACCACACCTGGCCTGACAGATTTCTTTCCATTTCACCTTCTGTGTGTTCCTTTCAATTCAAACTGTCTGTGTTTCTCTTTCATTTCATCTTCTGTCTGTTTCTTTCAATTCAAGCTGTGTTTCTGTGGGTGTAAAGTTCCCAAGAGTCCCGTGGGTCTCCTGTATATGTCATGGAGATTAACTCTAGTAGATAAGAGGCCCCTCCACTTATCTTTCCTAGATAACCTCACTTCTGTATTTTTTTCTTGTCCTGAGATGGCGGAAAGGATCTACCAGTCACATTCTTAATTTCTTCAAAGAGCCTTCTGCATGAGTTAATACTCTGATATTTGATCTTTCCGAGGTATTAGCAAAAGGCTATGGAGCATATCATGCACCTTCTCAAGTTGTGAGAAAAAAAAAAAAAGGCTATGGAGCTACAGTCTTGGCTTTTTCTTTACACCATGCTTTCCTGACAATGAGTTTCTTAATTTTAGCATCTTTTTGCCATGTAGATAGGCTGAGAATCTCCCAAATCATCCAGTCCTGGCTCCTTTTTCTTTAATAGTTCTTTGCTCAATTTTTCTTTTCTCTTGAATTTCGCTATAAGCAGCAAGAAGAAATCAGGCCACACCTTCAAACTTTGGTTGGAAGTCTCCTCAGGTAAATATCCAAATTCATCATTTTGCTTTCTTCATAACAGCGGGACGCAATTCTGCTAAGTTTTCTGTTATTATAGAACCAGAATCACCTTTTCTCTGGTTTCCAATAACATGTTCTACATTGCATTCTGAGCCACACCAGAAACACTTTAATGTCCATGTTTCTGGCAGTCTGGTTACAATGAGTTAGGTATTCTCTAGAGCAGCTGACATTTCCTTTAGCAGGCTCCTCACTTCTCTCTCATTGCTCACAGAGTCTTTAACATTCTTATTTCAACTAACAGTCTGTTCAAGGGACACTAGGCTTTTTCCATACTCCTCAAAATTGTTCCAACCTCTGCTGTTGTCCAATTCCAAAATCATGCCCATGTTTTTAGATATGATAGCAACACCCCATTTCCAGGTACCAAAACCTGTATCAGCCAGGGTTCAGCCAGAGGAACAGAGCCTGCAAAAGACATTATGTTAAGAGATTTATTGAAAGAAATCGGCTTTATGTGATTGTGGGGCCAGCTAGGCAAATCTGAAACCTATAGGTCAGGCCATCAGGAAGGGAAGGCTGGAGCTCTATGGCATAGACCGAAGCCACTGTCTATAGACAAAGTTTCTTCTTCAAGAAACCTCAGCTCTGCTATTTTTTTTTTTTTTTTTTGAGACAGAGTCTCACTTTGTTGCCCAGGCTAGAGTGAGTGCCGTGGCGTCAGCCTTGCTCACAGCAACCTCCAACTCCTGGGCTCAAGCGATCCTACTGCCTCAGCCTCCTGAGTAGCTGGGACTACAGGCATGCGCCACTGTGCCCGGCTAATTGTTTCTATATATTTTTAGTTGTCCAATTAATTTCTTTCTATTTTAGTAGAGACAGGGTCTCGCTCTTGCTCAGGCTGGTTCCGAACTCCTGACCTTGAGCGATCCACCCCTCCTGACTTTGAGCGATCCACCAGCCTCGGCCTCCCAGAGTGCTAGGATTACAGGCATGAGCCACCTCGCCTGGCCTCAGCTCTGCTTTTAAAGCCTTTCGACTGATTGAATCAGGCCCACCCAGATTGGATAATTTTTCTTACTTAAAGTCAACTGATTATGGACTTTATATCTACAAAAGACCTTCGCACCTTTTTTGCCCCTCCTTTTGCTGCAGCAGTGGCTCTGGTCATCACCCATGGCGTATGTATCACGCTCTGTAAACCTGTATCTTGTTCTTGCTCTGTAATCCTGTCTTCCTCTGCTCAATAAACCTCCTTTTTGTGTTTGCCTTACGAAAGAAACAAAACACTTTTACAGCAACACCTGTATCAGTGTTTGGTTGGATAATTGGGGACTGTAGCATAGCGAAGTTGATACACCAAAGAGACTTGGTGTATCACAATTTGGTAAGTTTTGACATAGAGTCATGCACTGTATAACAATGTTTCAGTCAACAACAGACCACATATATGACAGTGGTCCCATAAGATTATAATGGAGCTGAAAAATTCCTATCACCTAGTGATGTTGTAGCTGTTGTAATGTCCTAGCACAACAACCTACCATCTAGGTTTGTGTAAGTACACTCTATGATGTTCACACAATGACAAAATCACCTAACAGTGGATTCCTCAGAATGTATTCCTGTCGTTAAGTGATGCACAGCTATGTGTGTGCGTCTGTGTGTGTCTGTATATTCCATCACCCTCAATAGTTCTCTCACGCCTCGTAGCAATTTCTTGTTCCTGCCCCTACACACTCCATATCCTCAAGCAACCAATGATCTGCTTCCTATCATTATAGATTAGCTTGCGTTTCTAGAGTTTTATATAAATGGAATCATGCACTTTTTTTGTCTGGCTTCTTTCACTCAGTATAGCTATTTTAAGGTTCATCCATGTTGTGCATAATAGTAGTTCATTCCTTTTTATTGATAGGTAGTAAATATTCCGTTGTACAAATATACTATGTCATTATCTATTCATATGTTGAATGACATTTGGGTTGATTTCATGTTTTTTGGCTATTACAAAGAAAGCTGCTACAGGCCAGGCACAGTGGCTCATGCCTGTAGCCCTAGCACTCTGGGAGGCCAAGACAGGAGGATCGCTTGAGGTCAAGAGTTCAAGACCAGCCTGAGCAAGAGCAAGACCCTGTCTCTAGTAAAAATAGAAAAATTAGCCAGATGTGGTGGTGTGTGCCTGTAATCCCAGCTCCTTGGAAGGCTGAAGCAGGAGGATCTCTTGAGCCCGGGAGTTTGAGGTTGCTGTGAACGAGGTTGATGCCAGCCATGGCACTCTACCCATGTGACAGAGCGAGACTCTCTGAAAAAAAAAAAAAAAGAAAAGAAAGCTGCTATGAACATTCACATACAAGTCTGTGTGTGGATATATGCTTTCATCCAAGGAGTGGAATCCCTGGGTCATAAGGTCGGTGTATGTTTAACTATTTAAGAAATTGCCAAACTATCTTCCAAGGTAGCTGTACTATTTTATATTTCCACCAGCAATGTATGAGGGTTTCAATTCCTCCATATCCTCACCAACATTTAGTATGGTCAGGCTTTTTAATTCTAGCCATTCTAATAGCTGGGTCACCTAATAATTTAAAAATCAGTGGACATACCTGCTGTTTTGCTTCAGGAGAAAAAGTAGTTTAAAAAAGTAATATAAAATTATTAAGAAATTAAAATTAATTTAAAAAAATAAAAATAAAAACCAGTGGACAATCCTTGCTTGGACCAATTTTATTAGAGCCTGCAAAAAGCTGATTTTATATTTCTAACATTATTTCTACACTGATTAGCTGGCATTCTTTGATAAAAGAGAGCTTTCTCTCGTCAACTGAGATTATGTAGTTACTTAAATATATTTCCCAGTGGAAAGATATGTTAAATGTTTAATCCTTTCCCTTTAATTGCCAGTTTTCAAAACAAAGAGTTATTTTAATCCTCACACACGTTTTTGATTCGTGTAGATCATTCTGGTTATTTCCTTTTACAGTATGAAAGATATGGCAGCGAGACTCAAAAGAGATTAAGGAAATTGCTCAAGGTCTCAATCCCAGCCAACAAACAAGAATCCCAGTAAGAGTTTGATCCGACAATAAAAGCTCTTGGTTGCCAAGGTATTTTGAAAATTGGGCGTAGTGTGCCTTAGTGGGCACCTGCTTGCTAGAAATGTGGTCAGAGTCTAGTGAGAAACATTCATCTCCCCGCCCTTGGCCCCCTCACCTGGGCAAGATCCTGCCGCCGGGCTCAAGGCCGCCATGCCCCCTTTCCCAGCACCTGCTGGCGAGAGGCGGAAGTTGAACGCTGCGCCCGACTGGCCTCTGCCATGAAAGCCCCTTCGAGTACTTCTGACAGCTTTGCTTTCAGAAACTGGAATTAATTAGGAATGGCCTCCTGGGCTCTTTGCCAAGCAAGGATAGGGGTAGAAAGTAGCAAGTGGCAGAAAAGCTGGGGTTCTGAAAGGGGGACCAGATGGTGGGGTCAGAGAGGGGCTCAGAAAGGAAAGGGTGGACAGGGTTCTGCTGGAAGGCTCTGCAACAGAAGGAGCAGTTGTTAAAATGTGCAAATACGTCTGTGTTCCTTGGTAAATAGCTGCTGCTCTGAGACCCACCCCAGTGCCTAACTTCTACAAACCCCAGCACCCAGTCTCTGCTCTTCCCTCCCTCCCACGACCGTTGTGATTAGTTAGGGTCCAGGCTGCACTATGGTCAAATATTTTGAATAACTTCCCTGGGTGTGGACACACACTAGATTGGAATTCTAACTAGTGTGACCTGGCAACCATATGCTAACTTGAACACACAGTGTCACCAACCACTGTCTGGGACTATTGAGACAGCCTCGATTCTGTCTACCCATGGGATATGTCCTTTTAGGTACTGAGTTGTGATGTCACATGTATTTCTTACTCTTGTGGTCAAAAGTTTGACAAACCTAGGCTAGGGCACTCCAGGCAGAGGAATCTGAGTATAGATGTGCACAGCTTATTTCTTTTCTTTTTTTTCTCCTTTTTTTTTTTTTTTTTGAGGCAGGATCTCACTCTGTTGCCCAGGCTAGAGTGCCATGGCATCAGCCTAGCTCACAGCAACCTCAAACTCCTCGACTCAAGCAATCCTCCTGCCTCAGCCTCCCAAGTAGCTGGGACTACAGGCATGCGCCACCATGCCTGGCTAATTTTTTCTATATATTTTTAGTTGTCCAATTAATTTCTTTCTATTTTTAATAGAGACGGGGTCTCACTCTTGCTCAGGCTGGTTTCGAACTCCTGACCTTGAGCAATCTGCCCGCCTCGGCCTCCCAGAGTACTAGGATTACAGGCGTGAGCCACCGTGCCCGGCCTTGCACAGCTTATTTCTGGAGAGGAAATAATGAGACACCCAGGAGGGAAGCAGGGGCCAGGTACAAAGGTCATGAGGGGCTCATGGTCAGTCAAGAGTGGCCTGGGGGCAGTGACACTCAGATGTGGGGCACAGAATGGAAAGATGGCAAAATCGGGGGTCTGAAGCACACTGGGGACCTAAGAAAGAAGTCTATGTGTTGGATACACTGTTCAGGTGTGCAGGAAAGCATGCACCTCCCCAAAGATAAAGCAAAAACTGAGGTCCTGGGAGCGGGTGAGGGCCCGCACGGAGAGAGGCACATAGGGAGCCGGGAAGAGGCCCAGCGGGAATGCGGAGGGCTCCCTGAATTAGTAGGCAGTGGAGAAAGAAGTACTCTGAAGGGTACAGAGGTGCCAGAGAGATGGGAACTTAGAAACTGGGAGAGAGAGGACAGCAATGCAGGAGGAAGTTAACCAACAGGCTGAAATGCGATAGGTCTGGTAAGATAAGGACTCCAGAATCCCGGGCAGGGGAGGCGGCGTGGCCTGTGGTTAGGCGTCCAGGCTGCAGAGGTCAATCCTGGCTCTTGTAATTCAGAGCCCTATGACCTTGGGCAGGTGACTCAACCTCTTGTGCCTCAGTTTTTTCATCTATAAAATGGAGATAATAAGAACATCTACCTCACAGAGTTTCAAGGATTAAATAAGTGTGTGTGTGTGTGTGTGTGTGTGTGTGTGGTGTAGAATAAGAGAGAGAGACAGAGACAGAGAAACAAATAAAGAGGGAGAGATTAAGAGACAAACGCTTTGAACCAGCTTAAAAAATTGTAAATGCGGCCGGGCGTGGTGGCTCAAGCCTGTAATCCTAGCTCTCTGGGAGGCCGAGGTGGGCAGATCCTTTGAGCTCAGGAGTTCGAGACCAGCCTGAGCAAGAGCGAGACCCCATCTCTACTATAAATAGAAAGAAATTAATTGGCCAACTAATATATATAGAAAAAAAAAAATTAGCCGGGCATGGTGGCGCATGCCTGTAGTCCCAGCTACTTGGGAGGCTGAGGCAGCAGGATCGCTTGAGCCCAGGAGTTTGAGGTTGCTGTGAGCTAGGCTGATGCCATGGCACTCACTCTAGCCTGGGCAACAAAGTGAGA